>JAQFXT010002104.1:0-13619 GCA_034683725.1 Strigamia crassipes
AAATGCATTTTTTTTGCATATAAACACTAAAATTCATTGAATTTGATGCAAAAATGCATTTTTTTGAATATATAAACACTAAAATTTATTGAATTTGATGCACAAATGCAAATGAATAGGAAATCCTGCAGGGAAACTCAGGGGCAGCACAACTAGATTGGCATTTAATAGAGCAGTTGTTATGTGTTTTTGAGTCGCAACTGTTTAAGGAAGCCCAATTTATTACTTCAGTGTAAATTTATCAATTATGTGTTACTTTGGTTGATTTTTTTTAAAGTTTTAATAATTATTTTACGTTTTGTTTGCATAACTTAAAATAACTTCCTCGGGGAGCGTGGGCAGATGAGACCAGTTTGGATTCATGGGTGTTTAAACAAAACTTTAAGATCTATTGTTGAGGCTGCTTGTTTCTGGAATATTTACAAGTGGCTCGTTGCGTAATTTCTTTCCACAACTTATGGAAAGGAAAAGATATAGGGTCAAGTGAATTTCAGATAATAAAAAAATCGAAAAGAAATATTAAAAAAAAAATTAAATGTGTTAAGTAAATATATAATTGAAGTGTTTATTTATTTATTTTATTAACACACGTGATTTAATTATTTTTTTTTTTTTAGGTAAATATTGATTTTTTTTGTACTAACCTGATTACACTCTTGGGATTGCAATATTTTGTTATGGATGGTAATGTCAAATTAGCAGCAATTTATGTGTGCGGACACACACAAAGTCTCTAGTTTTATAAGATGTTCTCTGTGGACTGTGGGGGGTGTGTAGGGGTTAAAATCAGACAATTCCAGCAACAAAATCTTAAGTAATCAAAGAGAATATTCACAGAAAGGATCAAAGTCATCAACTAGAGCAAAATGTATTAATAAAATTTTAATTTAAATAAATTGCAGCAATTAGATGATGTTTATTTATTTTTAATTTTACATTTCAGTTTGAAACCAACCTAAAATATTGGTATAAAATTAAATAAATACATAATATGAACAATTTCCCAATTTAATTAATTTAGAGAATGTGTGATACGACATGAGATAGGACATAGTGATATGCCATATCTTCCTTTCATTGAATTAAACAGATTAAAATCCACTCCTTAAATCTTTACTATGCAGCCACTTGTAGTTTATACAGTATTTGTTTAAACTTTTAACCTACAAAACTGGGGTTTTTTTTTAATGTTATATAGCAAATACTTTAATAGTATTCATGTAAATTAGTAAATTTTGATCAAAATATCAAAATTTCAAAGAAATTTAATAAATTAATGAATTTTGGTCAAAATATCAAAGGAATTTAATTAGTAATGCTTTAATCTTTTTAAAAAACCGTGATTAAATAAGCGTGTTATTGGATGTTGCAATAATGCAATTACATTACAACTTGAATGCTTATTTAACAATAGTCTAAACAACGATTCTAAAAAGCGTCGTAAAATTATTTGCTTGACTTAAAAGCCAATAAAACAATTAAAACTTTTATTGTATTCATTACACCGCGTTTCGTCATGGTTAAAGCCCAATGTTTTTTGTTGCTTTTTATTTATTTTTCTCATTTTTAAATTCTACAAAATCGCCATCTTTAATATCGCCATCTAGTGACTCAAACCAAAACCATTTTAAATAAATAAATCTACACGAAGGACGAACCCACCCGTTATCCTAAAACACCGTCCTGCAGCTAACCGCTTGGGATAACACTCGTGATGGCTGCTTCCAATTGGAAATCGCGGTTACTATTTACCGTTACTTTAACTATTTTCTCGTTCACATCGGCATGGCTATTCCTCTTCTTTCACAAACATCAACCCACGCCTTACATGGACGAAACTTTCCACATTCCACAAGCTCAAAAATATTGCGATGGGAAATTCCAAGAAGTAAAACAAAACAAAGAATTTTTAATTTGCGCATAAATTTTCACATTTTTCTCAATTTATTTAGTGGAATTCGAAGATCACAACTCTGCCAGGTCTTTACCTAATATCAGTCGGCATCATTCGCCCTATAACCTACCTAACGGGCATTAATTTCTGCGACGTATTTTGCCTCCGACTCACCAATCTCTTCTTTTCAATCGGAAATTTATATTTACTTTACGGAATTGTAAATAAATTACACGGAAGCAATAAAGTATTAACGGAATTTGGGTCAAGGAGTACATCCCAATTTGGGTACCCCATGGGGTATGCCTCAAAATGCTGAAATTCAAGCAAAAACGGTGGAAAAAATTATTATTACGTAGGAAGAAAGTAAAACGCTGAGTGTGTCTAATAATCCGCAACAACTTTCAGACTTTTCTGTTGTGTTCAACTGTTTTAGCTCGACGTTTTTTATGTTTAAACTCATTTTAGACAGTTTTGATCTTTTACATCTATATTTGCTAATTTTCTATTTGTTTTTAACCTGTTTTAAACAGTTTTTACACGTTTTAAACAATATTTACACGTTTTAAACAGTTTTTACACGTTTTAAACCGTTTTTACACGTTTTAAACCGTTTTTACACGTTTTAAACAGTTTTTACATGTTTTAATCAGTCTTTACATGTTTTGATCAGTCTTTACATGTTTTAAACTGTTTTTACACGTTTTAAACTGTTTTTACACGTTTTAAACAGGTTTTATACAGGTTTTGCACGTTTTATACATGTTTTACATGTTTTATACGGGTTCTATACGTTTTAAATAGTTTTTACTCATTTTAAGCAGTTTTTATACGGTTAAAAGCAGATAGAAAATGAGCAAATATAGATGGAAATGTATAAAACTGTGTAAAACAGGCTCCAATAGCAAAAACGTATAAAAATTAATGAAATCTAAAAAACGTTGGGTAATTTTTAGCATTTTGTGGCATGCCCTATGGAGTATACCAATTTTGAATTATTCCTGGTTTTGTAGTGACCTGGGGAATTTCGTGAATTTGAAATATAAATTGATTTTTTTTTGTTTATTTCTTAGGATTTTTCGGCTTTAAAAGCGTGCTTGGTGCCGTTCAACTTGGCAATACTACCCATGTTGTATTTCTTCACATTTCTTTATTACACCGACGTTGCGTCGACGTTTTTCGTATTACTCATGTATTTGTTTCATCTGCACAACCATCCAAACATGGCGGCTGTTATTGGTTTGCTCGCTGTGATGATTAGGCAGACGAATATCGTCTGGGTTGGTTTTCTAGCGTCGCAGACGGGGTTCAACGCGATAGTTCCGCATTTGCGAATCGATAAAAAGGAAAACCGAATGGATATCAAAACGTCCCATCGATATTTAATGGTTTTATATCAATTATTGAGTCTAAATCGCGGGGACCGACATTAGCTATTTTCATCGACGAAATGTATAAATCTTTTTTTTATTTATTTATAGATTTGTAAAGATTTATTGATTTATTTGGGATTTATGGATTGTTTTTGAGATTTATGGATTGTTTTTGAGATTTATGGATTGTTTTCAAATTTTGGGATTTATTTTGAGATTTATAAATTTGTTTTCAAATTTTGGGATTTATTTTGAGAGATTTTGAGATTTTGGGATTTATTTTGAGAGATTTTGAGGGTTTGGGATTTATTTTGAGAGATTTTGAGATTTTGGGATTTATTTTGAGAGATTTTGAAGGTTTGGGATTTATTTTGAGAGATTTTGAGATTTTGGGATTTATTTTGAGATATTTTGAGGGTTTGGGATTTATTTTGAGATATTTTGATGATTTGGGATTTATTTTGAGAAGTTGGGATTTATTTTGAGAATTTGGATTTTATTTTGAGATTTTGGATTTTATTTTGAGATTTTGGATTTTATTTGGAGCTTTTGGAATTTATTTTGAGAATTTGGATTTTATTTTGAGATTTTGGATTTTATTTGGAGCTTTTGGAATTTATTTTGAGATTTAATGAGGGATTTAAAGATTTAATGAGGAATTTAAAGATTTAATGAGGGATTTAAAGATTAAATGAGGGATTTAAAGATTTAATGAGGGATTTAAAGACTTAATGACGGATTTAAAGATTTAGTGTGTGATTTAGGGAATTAGAGATTTATTAGAAATTTATAAAGAATGTAACCAGCCATCGACGAGATTTACAGCAATTGTCGGTCTCCCCACTCAAATCAACCAAACTAATTTAAAAAAAATTATTTTTTCAGATTGTGATCCGTAATTTATTCAGCATTTTCGCCCATCATCGCAAACGCGTGCCGTACTTATGCCGGGAATTGCTCGAATCATGTACCGGGTACATATTCGTCGGCATAATTTTCCTCTTTTTTGTACACCAAAACAAAGGGATCGCGGTGGGCGACCGAGAAGCGCACCAAGTCGTCTTACACGTCCCACAACTACTCTATTTCCTCGCGTTCACGCTCTTCTTCGCCTGCTCCTACTTCGTGACCCCGCAGAAAATCACAGCATTCGTGCGCGCCGTCATCAACAAACCAGTCGTATACGTGGCGTTCGTCTTAGCGGCTCTACTCGCCGTCGCGTTCAACGTCCACGAACACCCGTACCTATTAGCCGACAACCGCCATTACACTTTCTACGTATGGAAGAAGATTTTCAACATTCACAAACTCGCGCGCTACGCGTTGATCCCAGTCTACTTGTACGGCGTTTGGGCGTTGATGCAGGCCCTCCGCTACAGGGACGCCGTGTGGAAATTGGGCTTTTTCGTCACGGTGGCGGCCGTCACGGTGCCGCAGAAGCTGCTAGAGTTGCGGTACTTCATCGTCCCGTACATATTTCTTCGGCTCAACATGCAAATCGAAACCTACACTAAGTTGATAATCGAAACTGTGCTGTATCTCCTTATAAACGCGTTCACGGTGTACATGTACAACGAAAAAGCGTTTCGTTGGCCCGATTCGATGGATTTACAACGATTTATTTGGTGATTTAATCATCGAAAACAGTGCGAATGTTAGACACGTGTGTTTTTATCAATTTCGATATTCAATTTACAGATTTAAATGTAATTAACTCATCTCACTAAAAAAAAATGTCAGTTATTTAGGTGATAGTATACATAAACTTAAGTATTCAAAATGGCGGAAACGAATTTTTTTTTTTTTTGAATTGGAATTAATTAATGAATTAATTTTTGCACTATTTTTTACCCTTTAGATGATTTAATTTGTATCCCACAATGCTGTGTATTTTTCGTTTTGTTCACCAGAGGGTTCTGGTTGATGGAAATCGGCCGCCATTTTTGGTGCTATAAAATTAAATGCAAAAAGTTTGTATTTTTGAGACAAAAACGTTTTTCTCAGGACATTTCTTATTGAAAATATCATCCTAAGCTAGAATCCCATTTATAACGAATCATATTTCATCGTTATTTGATTTTATAAAACGAAAAACGACGATTTTTTGCTGCGGATTTCTCATTTCCTGGGAATGTTGCAATATTTACGAATGGAAACTTGCATTAATTAATAAATTACTCGTTTAAAACATTTTTTGTATGTGAGAGAATGAAAATTTTGATGTATTATAATTGTTATTAATTTTTTTTTTTTTATATATATAATATTAACAGCACAACGTACGACATTGAAAACACTTTTTAAAATTGTAATAAATTCGTGAAAAACGATCCGGTGTAATAAATAACAAACATCGATTGAAAAAGCACAAAATTTTATTCAGAAATTAAAAAAAAAAAGAACCAAGCAGAAACAATAACAAATGTGTCGTTTTTAAAACATCTCGTTGTATATATATACATCGACCTATATCGCCAAACCGAAAACGGATACAACGCAATACATGGTTTTGTTTTCCCATCGAACTGTACAACTCCCATCGGTCGTGTTGTCCCAGTAGCACGAACTGGCCGTGTGAAGCCCAGCGCCCGTTTTCTGCATTATGATGCACGTAACTGCGTAAAATTAAAATTAAATTATAGCGACAAAATAATTGTGTAGTTTAATTCTACCGATGTATTTAAAGGGTTTTTTAAGGTTGGTCAAGTGGGTGAGGCACGCTTCGACTACTAGTGATGTCCACTGTTTGACTTTTTGGTGCTTGTACGCATTTCCTCCGATGACAGTTTCAACGGCCTATGGAGATATTAACGTGACAATGACGTAATCGGTTTTTAATATTGATTTTTGCATAATAAATACCTCTTTTATTATGTCACTGACTTCATCGACGATGAAAGTTGTCTAAAAATAAAAAATTATTATTATTATGACTTATTTAACGTATTAAATATATTTTACTTCTTCTCCTGGTCCGCTTGTTTCATCCATTTGGTCCTAGTGTTTGATGGACAATATTTTAGTTGGAATTTTTGCTATATCGCGATGGAACCCGAGTACGCAGCTTCTAGCAGTTAAGTTTAACTATCGTCACTAGAGTGAGCTATTTAAAAATGTTTAACAGTTATATAATTTATAATCGGGACTTTAAACTTTAATTTTAATTTCTAAATTTCTAAAATTTTAGAATTTAATATTTTTTAATTAATTTACGATTTGGGAAGTTTTAATTTAGAGTTATGCGGGAATCAGGGAGTCGTACGGGTTTTAGTTTCGTCACACCCACGGCAAAATGGCGTCGAAGTAATATAAATGCGTGAACGTTCACTTTTCATTAATCATCGCATCCACTAAACCGAATCCATGCACGGACATGTATATACAATAGTTTTAAAATTGATTTCCTTTCGATTAGAATGATTAATATTCAACAAAACATCTTCACAATTATTTTTTTAACGTTTTTATGTTTACAGCTTTTTGCCACAGGTAACTTCATTATGATAATCACGTGACATTTAAAAAAATTATTGTTTTTCAGAGAAAGGAGGCCTGAAAGGATGTTTCAAACATGAGAATCAAATGACTAAGTCCAATTCTGTTGTCGCTAGCATCAGTATTGACAGATGTGTTGAGGCGTGTATTCAGGTTTACCATATGTAAATAATACATAAAATTTTTTAATTTTTTTTTTTTATTAATTAATATTTAATTATGGAATTATTTTACAGGTATGCGGCGTTGCAGGAAGCTAAATATTGTTTTTGTGGATCAAAATATAATTCGTTGGCTCCTTCGGAGAATTGTACATTGGAATGCTCAGGAAATAGAACACAAATATGTGGAGGAGTTGAATCTGATAGTGTTTATGCTACAGGATTAATGAGTAATCAATCAATCAATCAATTAATCAATCAAACAATTAATTAGTTTTTAAATTTTTGTTTATTTTTATTTAGTTCCAAGTCCGGTGACAAATTTAGTTAATACTTCTGCTACAGATACGTCAATTCAAATTCGGTGGAATTCGCCGGCTAATGTTAATGGCGGCGTAGAAAAATATAAAGTACGCGTGAGAAATGATTGGTGCGTTTAAAGTGTCTGTTTTTACCGTTTTTGGTGTTTTTGTAAACAGAATTTCTGATTGCCGTTTACTCTCAAGATCGAGGTGCAAAAACTACATTATAAACAGGTCCAGAAATGTAATTGTGTCGCACTCATTCACAGTTAGACGTGTTTTTGTATTCGGTTTTTACTGTTTATAGAAGCACCAAAAATCACAGAAATAGAAACTTTGAATGCACCTATTGTTTTAATTTGTTTTCAACTTTAAAGATTATGTTTTAAGGCATTTTCAATTTGAAAACTAATGTTTTAATCCATTTTCAACATCAAAAACAATATTTTAATTCATTTTCAACACGATAAACAATGTTTTAATCCATTTTAAACATGAAAAACAATGTTTTATTCCACTTCGAACGTGTAAAACGATATTTTAATCCATTCTCAATATGAAAAACAATGTTTTAATCCATTTTAAACATGAAAAACAATGTTTTATTCCACTTCGAACGTGTAAAACGATATTTTAATCCATTCTCAATATGAAAAACAATGTTTTAATTCATTTTCAACAATATAAACAATGTTTTAATCCTTTTTAAACATGAAAAACAATGTTTTAATCTATTTTAACATGAAAAACATAATAATAATGTTTTAAATACATTTCAACCTGAAAAACAATGTTTTAATCTATTTTAAACATGAAAAACAATTGTTTTAATTCGTTTTCAAAAGAATAAACAATGTTTTAATCTATTTTCAAAAGGATAAACAATGTTTTAATCTATTTTCAAAAGGATAAACAATGTTTTAATCTATTTTCAAAAGGATAAACAATGTTTTAATCTATTCTAAACATGAAAAACAATGTTTTAATACATTTTCAACCTGAAAAACAATGTTTTAATCTATTTTCAACCTGAAAAACAATGTTTTAATACATTTTCATTCTGAAAAACAATATTTTAATACATTTTCAACCTGAAAAACAATGTTTTAATCTATTTTCAACCTGAAAAACAATGTTTTAATTCATTTTCATCCTGAAAAACAATGTTTTAATACATTTTCAACCTGAAAAACAATGTTTTAATTCATTTTCAACCTGAAAAACAATGTTTTAATCTTTTTAAACCTGAAAAGTTTATTTTTCTCACTTTTTAATTCATTTTTATTTTTGGAAAAGAGACACTTCTATTTTAACTTCATTTTCATACAGAAAAAGGCTTCTTTTTTAAAAAAATATTTTCAATTTATTTTTAGGTTACAACTCAAGTTCTGTACACCTACAGCAAAAACAATGATGAAAACACAACAAAAGAATGGATTTTTTCAAACATAACCTTCAAACAGTCAATCAATGGCCTAATGCCAGCGACTAAATATAATCTTAGCATTCAAGCACTCAACGACTTTGGTGATGGACCATTTACCTCCGATGTATACTGGACCGAAGTTGGAAGTAAATTAAAATTTAAAAAAAATAATTTAAAAAAAATAATTTAAAAAAATAATAATAATAATAATAATAATAATAATAATAATTCTCGTCATTTAGCTCCACCAATCCCACCAGCACCCGACATACTTAGTCGAAACAACTCCCAACTGATGTCAATCAAACTCCCCCTGATCGATCTAAACACGGGCCCACTCTCAAATTACGTGGTAATAGTCTACGACGAATCCCGACTCGAGCCATTAGACGCGATAAAATTAACCAACGTAACGGAAGCGACTAAACACAAAGTACCGTACTACGTCGCCGCAGAATTATCCCCGAACGAAGCAGCGATGCCATTCGTCGTCGGTGACGGCGGCACCTACAACGGCTACCTAAACGCCCCTCTACCGGACGACAAAACCTACACCGTAATTGTCGGCGTCGTCAGCAGTCTAAACGGGGTATAAAATGTCTAAAAATGTCTAAAATAAAAAATTCTAATCCACAAAAACGAAATTTTTTTTTCTTCAGATAACTCGCGCGTCGTACTCAAAACCAGCCGTTTATCGCGCGATTTTCAGCGACCCGAAGCCCGGGGTGCTGGAAATGACCACCCATCATTCGCTCGGACACCCCAACGTCGGTTCTAAACCCAACGCGTTGGTCGTGGGTCTGAGCGTGGCGATCGCCATCGGGATTCTATTGCTCATTGGATGCGTGGTTGTGTTTCTGCTCATGCGGTGGCGCGTTAAACGGAACAATCGCGCTAGTGACCATCAGGAATTGACGGTTCATCAAACGTCGGAGGCCGCGAGCGGCAACCTGGGCATCGAGTCGAGCGTTCTGAGCTTGCACGAAGAAATCGACTCGACGGAAACGTTCGAGAACATCAAAAGGCAAATGCCGATGATCCAGCGTTCCCATTTGGAGTTGGCGGACCGGGTTTTGGGCGACGGCAAATTCGGGGTGATTCGCAACGGCATCGCGCACAGGAATGGGAACCAGACGCCGGTTTTGGTGCACACGTTGCCGTCGTTTTCCACTTTGAGCGACTCGGACAAACGTTTGTTTACCTTGGAACTCGACGCCATGTTTGAGATGGGGGTTCACGTCAACACCGCGGCCGTTCTGGGGCTCTCGGATGAAGTTTCGCAGCTGCATGTGGTCGTGGAGCACCACCAAGTGATGCTTAAAGATATCTTGCTGGAAAGTCGTGCGCTGGACTATTATCCGGTGTTTGCTGAGAAAAATTGCAAGTTTTCTACTTTCAAGGAAGAACAGTTGGTGGAGTTTGCGTTGGGCATTGCTCAAGGAATGGCGCAGTTAGCACAGACTAAGGTATACGGTGCTCGAGTTTGGGACTTTGGGCCCCGGTAGGCCCCAAAAATCGATTTTTTTTTTTTTTAATTGAGGGAATAATTTTTGATTGTCAACGGTTAATTTTAGGACCCGGGCCCCGGGGGCCCCAAATAATATTTTTTTGCATTTATTGGATTATTGTGTGTTGTCCATGGTCAATTACGGGGCCCAGGGGACTCCAATAATTACTAATTTTGCATTTATGGGATTATTGTGTGTTGTCCACGGTCAATTTTGAGGCTCCCGGCTTCGGTGGACTCCTAGAATTAACTTTGTTTTGTATTTATAGAATTATTGTAGATTGTCAACGGTTAATTTCGGGAACCCGGGCCCCGTGGGACTCAAACAATTACTAATTTTGGATTTTTTCGATTATTGTGTTTTGTCCACGGTTAATTTTTGGGGCCCCGGGCCCCGGAGAACCCCTAGAATTGACTTTTTTGAATGTATGGAATTATTTCAGATTGTCCACGGGACAATTACGGGACCCCGGGCCCCGTTGGACCTTAAAGTTAGCCTGTTTTGGAATTTACGGAATTATTTTAGATTGTCTACTGTTAATTTCGGGACTCCAGGCACCGGTGGAGCCCAAAATTTGCTTGTTTTGGAATTTACGGAATTATTATAGATCGTCCACTGTTGATTTCCCGTGCCCCGGGCCCCGGTGGACTTTAAAATTTGTTTGTTTTTGAATTTATGGCATTATTTTAGATTGACCACAGTTAATTTTAGGACCCCGGGCCCCGGTGGACCCCTAAATTTGCTTGTTTTGGAATTTACGGAATTATTATAGATTGTCCACTGTCGATTTCCCGGGCCCCGGGCCCCGGTGGACTTTAAAATTTGTTTGTTTTGGAATTTATGGCATTATTTTAGATTGACCACAGTTAATTTTAGGACCCCGGGCCCCGGTGGACCCCTAAATTTAATTTAATTTTTTATTTCTGGAATTATTTTAGATTGTCCACAGTTAATTTCGGGACCCCGGGCTCCGGTGGACCCCTAAATTTTATTTTATTTTTAAATTTTTGCAATTATTTCAGATTGTCCACGGTCGATTGTGTTCGTGGCACGTGAGGATTGAAGGAACCATTCCAAAAGTCACACATTTCGGGCTAGCTCAGTACGAAGATCATTCAGAAAAAATCGATTATCAGAGGTGGTGTTCACTCGAGGCTCTGCGAGGGCGATACACGACCAAGGGCGACGTTTGGTCGTTTGCGGTTTTACTCTGGGAGATTGTAACTTTAGGTAGAAATAATTTGTAACGATTTATTTGTGGTTTACTGACGCCATTTGTTAATTTTAGGTGCCACGCCGTACGGGACGGTCAAATGTAAAGATATTTCCGGACGCGTGACTCGGGGCATGCGACTTAAACAACCCAATTACGTGGGAGATGACGTGTAAGATGGTTCCGTGAACTGTTGGTGGATATAAAAATAATTTTTTTTTTTTTTTTTTTTTAGGTATCAGTTGATGTTGCAGTGTTGGCAGATTGATTCGGACGAGCGGCCGACGTTTTCCGAGATCGTTTGTCAGTTGCAAAGTGTGCTCAGTAATGATTTCGCAAACATGGGCCATTTGTGCTTGGATTTGTGTCCAGGATTCCAGTACGAGAAGTATGAAATGGAGTTGGAGAAAACGTTTTTGCCAAATGGAGGCGTGCAAGTTTGATTAATTTATTCCATTTTGTTGATTTTTTTTTAAAAAGTAAAAGAAAAATTGGTTTGTGATTTTTATTTTTGGAACTTTTTGGCAGATATTTTGTTTTCATGGAATTTTTACACTTTTTTTAATGATTTTTATTGACTTTTATTGATTTTTAATGAATTTTATTCATTTTTAATGATTTTTTTAAAATGATTTTTTGTGGGTTTCATGATTTTTTTCATGGTTTTTATGATTTTTTTTTTGTTTTTTCATGATTTTTCATGTTCTTTTTATGATTTTTATTGATTTTCATTGATTTGCATTGATTTTCATGATTTGGGTTTTGATTTTTTTAAATGATTTTTTTCATGATTTTTCATGATTTTTTCACGGTTTTCATGATTTCTGCATTAATTTTCATGATTTCTGCATGATTTCCTGACCATTTTATGATTTTTTAATGATTTTCATTGATTTTCTGTGATTTTTCATGATTTTCATTGATTTTTTCGTGATTTTTCATGATTTTCATTGATTTTTTTATGATTTTCATTGATTTAATTGATTTTTTCGTGATTTTTCATGATTTTTATTGATCTTCATTGATTTTTTCGTGGTTTTTCATGATTTTCATTGATCTTCATTGATTTTTTTCGTGATTTTTTGCGATTTTTGTCTTTTTTAAAATAGTTTTTAATTTTTTAAAGCGACTATTGAGTCAATAAACATAGTGAATGTGAAGAGTAATTTTGTATGAATTCTTATACATATATGTTTTGAATAATAAAACGAGAAAACTCCACAAAAAAATCTCTTCATTTCTCTAACCAAAATAATCAAAACAAAAAAAAAAAAAATCCGAAACGAGTTGTGTTTATTTCCCAGAAAAAAACAAAAAAAAAAAAAAACCAAATACCGGCACAGACAAACGGGTTTTAAATATGCACGAATTTCCAATAAATAACAATTTTGGTTTTAAATAATAAAGCCATAACGCACAAACCACCACCTACACGCCTCTTCTAGTGTAATTCCCATGACACTGCACACCCCGATGAAAATCCGAAGCAATCGCCATCGCCGATATATCGTCATAAGACTCGGCTCTAAATCACCCAAAAAATCAACACCAAAAACACCAAAAACTCAAAAAAAATTACTTTTGCGGCACAGAACGCCCCAAATGATTAACCAATCCTTTAGGTGGCAATACAATAGGTCCGTGCTGAAAAATACAACGAGATAAATTCGTTTTAACGCATCGAAATCGCGATATAACGAAGTAAGCAAACCATGTTTCCGGAGCGTAGAAGTCGCGCGTATTTATCAGTTTCCTTTCGCGCTTGGTCGTCATTCAACTGTTGCAGGTGCAGACACAATCCCTGTGGATGAAATACATCGATTTCGAGTCAATTTAGAATTATTTTGAATTTTTTTACCTTCCAATTGATCGAATCAGTTGTTTTAGGATTGTGCGGCACGTAATGGCCGATGGTTAATTTCACCACTCGGTGCTCGTCTAAAGAATAATTAAAAGTTACAAGTGATTTATACGTATGGAGAGACTGAGGGAGTCGCCAATTGCAGAAATCGCGTAGGGATTTTAAAATCTTGAAGATTTCAGGATTTTAGAAGGATTTCTCAGGATTTCAGGATTTCAGAGGAATATTTCAGGATTTCAGAAGAATATCTCAGGATTTCAGGATTTTAGAAGAATATCTTAGGATTTCAGGATTTCAGAAGAATATTTTAGGATTTCAGAAGAATATCTCAGGATTTCAGAAGAATATCTCAGGATTTCAGAAGAATATCTCAGGATTTCAGAAGA
>JAQFXT010002105.1:0-13618 GCA_034683725.1 Strigamia crassipes
ATCTCGCGCTTTTAACGCCAAAAGCGCGCTCTGGTGGCAACTTTTGCGTTCTTGACGAAAACGAGATCGTCACAAAATAATTCTGTTGTATGGATGAGAACTAACCCGCAACAATGAAGAAAACCCGCGAAAGCTCTGCCACTTGGTGGTGCCACCGTAACAAGGTCTCACTTTGAAATGGCAGCGGATGGCAATCTTAAACAATTGAAATTAGAGCGTACAAAAAACCTGGTTTAAATGTTCTGGTAAATGTTCTGGTACTGCTATCACAAGCCTACTTTTTTATATGCTTTACGCGCGTGCGCAAAGCTAGGTAGGGTTACCGATGCTGTTTGTATTAAATGAACAGACTTATACTTAATACTAACTTTTTTCACTAATAAACCAAAGTATCAAAGTAATAAAAACACAGATTTATTCTGTCCGACGGGACTTATTAGAATATTGATTATCTTAGACTTTACAAATGAGATGACAAAATTACACTGATAAGCCTGGTTCACACTTGCGATTACGTCTCCGATACGCGCCTAAAAATGACGTAATGTACGTCACTTCCTGTTAAAAATGCGGATTGAGGGCGGATTTTGGAAATAGGATTTATTTCTATTTTTTTGCGCAACTTTTTTCCGCAGCCAATCAGAAGACATCTGATGACGTCACATTTCAAACATGGCTCCTCGTTTCAACACTAGTGATTTCATTAAAGAGAGTAGAAGTTTTTCTTTTTTATTTAACAAACAGGATCTAAAATACAAAGATGGTATTTTGAAAGAGAATTGCTGGGCAGTTATTGCCCAGAAGTTTGAACTTAGAGGTTAGTATTGCTCAGATGTACTCTTTCATTGCATTGACATCAATTCTATTCACATTGATTAAATTTCATACATGTTTATTGCATTGATTTGTTTAAAATGTATTAGGTTGGTGTGTAAATACTGTTTATTTTGTTCTAATTTTGAAACAAAATAAATGGTATTCACATACCACAATTGCCGTAATTTGTACCGTTGCAAACCCAAGGCACAATAATTCCAAATTTGACGCCATCTTTGATTATGGAATTGTGGGGTTGTTTGGAGTAAAAATCGCTAGCAATTCGCAATTGTTGTGTGAACCCGCTTAAATCCGTTTTGCAAATACACAGTCTGCATGCTCGTATCTGCGCGACATAATTGCAAGTGTAAACCAGGCTATAAATGGGATGATTCTTGTGAATAACATTTTACTCAAGTTCTACAGGAGCAATCTTAAACATAAACATAACCTAAATCTAAAACATAAAAACATCATTAAAAATTCCAGAAATGCCAGATAGAACCAAAAAACACCTGACCAAAAACTCAGACCGTGTATAGGTGAGCAAGGCTCTGCAGAAATGTCAGAACAGACATGGTACGCCGTTCTGCCATAAGGCTAGCAATACGTTGCTCTCGTTGCACGACAGCACGAGTTTTTTTATGGTTGGGTCGCCCTCGGTTGATGCCAACACATGCGGAGTGTGTCCGGGCCTGTTGTCGTTGCAAAGCGTCCAACATTCTAAATAACCCCACATGCTTTGCTCCCAAGAGGTTATTGAATTGAAAATGCCACGATTCGACGGCGTTTGACTGTCCTGGAATACACTATACGCGCTCCACAGGTGTGGTGGAAAGAGTGGTGCTTTGCGTGCGCAAGTCCTAAGCAGTTTACCGCATACATAATTTTGCTTCCACCAATCCAGTAAGCTGGCAACATCACACCCGAACAATGGCTTGAGCAGCTGGTATGCATGAAAAATTCTTTCCGCCGACAAGAATGCAAGCGCTCCTAGCTGTCTAACCAAAAGGCTGAAATCCTTATTGCCTGCGTATTTCTTAGCCAACCTATTGAGCTGTATGCGTTAATAGATGCACTGCGATAGATGGAAAAAACATCCGTGCATGGTGGTGTCGGGCAACACCTCTTTCGCTGCATTAATGGCTCCGACCTCAAAATCACTAATGAAATAGTTTGAATCAAAATATCTGCCCGGCACTGCCTCAATTAGTTGTTTGACCTTTTGCAGCATCAGCACGTATGCAACTTTGCTTTTGTGCTCCATTAGACAAAAGACCACGGGTAAAATCCTCTTTGTTGAATCATTACTCCAAATGTGATGGTTTAAAACCGTATGTCTCTGTGAATCTGGCGTTAGAGGGCGCATTTGCGACTTCTGAATTCATAATTGCGATTAAGGGCAGCAAAAGCGATTGCTTCTCTGCTTTCTACCTCTATATGGTAAGAAAGAATAAATATAACCTTTATGGGCCCATAGATTTATCATTTATTCGTGAAAAGGTAATAATCTACATTAATTAATGTAGAACTACGCCACTAGGCGGAGGTTAGTGCTAAAACTTACTCAAGATTAGCGCACCTGCAAGAGATTAACATATGCGCCTGCATATCCTAATCCTTTAGATCCCTGAACAGCAAAAGTGTTCTAGGTATCCATATCCTGTGTCCTGCGCATCCATATCCACTATCACCTGATTGGAGGGATTCCCAGAGCCAGTGTTCTGATTGGACCACTGAGATAATCCTTATACTGACATAGTAGTGTCTGATCACTTCATCGACTTCCGTTTTATTGCCAAGGTGAAACGGGAGAGGTATAGCCGACCAAAAAGCTGGCTGCTTATTTCATCGCCTCTCATTTCATCGCCCAAAAAAAAGCGATGAGATGAGAAACCAACGAGGGGGGGGGCCAGAAACTGTGCTTAGACGGCTATGCCTATACGCAAGAAAAAAAGAAAAAACATTGAATGTACTGGAAATGTGAGAATTAGGAACCCAAAAATGGCAAATGTAGAGGGAGAGCAACAACTACAAATGACAAACTGCAACCGGCTTTAATTGGCGAATCGTTAGAACACAACCATTTGCCATCCGCCATTCGGGCAGATGTTGTGCGATTGAACGATCATTCGAAAGCGCGCAATGCAAACAAATGAACGGCCAGCGCAATTGGTCCAAACACTTTTGGCAGCAGAAACAGCAGAGGTGTGTGGTGCAATGCCCACTCAAAGGGCATTGGCCCAGCTGCTGACTCGAGCCCGACATAAGAAATTGCCAAAAGAACCACCCACATTAGAGCAAGTGCGGTGGGCCGATATTGAGGAATTCACGATGACATTATCAAACAATAGTTTTATGCATGCCATAGAAACTGGCACTGGCTCTAAGATGTTGTTATTTACAACATCAGAAAATCTACGTCACTTGCAAGCCGCTACGAGCATTTTGGGAGACGGTACATTTCGAAGTGTACCAGCGCTTTTTACACAGTTGTATAGTCTGCACGCCATGGTGGGGACCTCGGCCAGAAGTCAGCGCATTTTGCCTCTAGCTTTCTGTTTGATGGAGCACAAAACTAAAGGTGGATATTTGATGCTTTTCGACAAAGTGAAAGAACTTGTGCTTCATTCCACGGGGCAAGCTTTGGACCCACAATATTTTATGAGTGATTTTGCAATTGGAGCATTGCATGCCGCCGAAGAGACTTTCAATAATGTCTAAACCCACGGGTGTTACTTTCACCTGACGCAAAATGTATACCGGCGAATACAATTTGCCAGACTGCAGCACCAGTATTTCCAAGACTGTGAATTCAATCTTTCTGTACGCATGCTTATGGCCCTTTCATTCCTGCCTGCGAACAGAATTAAGGGAGCATATCGTCAACTGAAAGCATGTTTTTGTCCGGATGTTTCCCATTTCCTTGAGTGGTTCGAGGAAAATTATATATTTTGTAAGTTATGTAGAAATGGAGTGCGGGCAGCTCCAAAATTCCAACCGGGTATGTGGAGCTGCTATGACGTTTTCAAAGCAAATCAACCACGAACCACAAAATGCAGTTGAGTCGTGGCATTTCTGCCTAAATAATTTGGTCGGCGTCAGGCATATCGGTCTGTACAGGATGCTGCAAGTGCTACAACGTGAGCAAGCAGACACAGAGGCAGCCTTTTTAGCCATTAGACGCCGAGTACCAAATGATCCGCCCAAAAAAATACTGTTGTTCGAGAGAAACAGTTGTAGGAGCTGATGGATAACATCATCAACATCCCAACAATTGAGTTTATGGAAGCTATCGCACATGCTTACAATCATTAAATTTCACAAAACACATTATTAATTAATTTAAATACAAATTAAAATCATCATTGCTTCATTGAAATGAGAGCTTGATGGCAGCGATGAAACGACGTACACATTTCATCGCTTCTCGTTTCATTGCTTACAAACAACAGGCGCTGAAACAAGAGGCGATGAAATGTGTACGTCATTTCATTGCTGTTATCGAGCTCTCATTTCATCGCCCGAATGCGCTAGGCAATGAAATGAGAAGCGATGACACAAGAGTACAATTATTCCATTTCATCGCCTAATCATTTCATCGCCTAAAACCGGCGTTTGATGAAATGAGAGTCAAAGAATTGACCCTACTTCTGACATAATATATAAGGGAGTTTCCATCCAGAAAAAGCCCCTTGGCACTGAATACTGACTTTGAACTATATGTAAATATATGTTGCACCTATCTAACAAATAGGTGTAGTTTTCTTCCGATGATGGAGACGCCTGACCATTGGTGTGGTCAGATGCTGTTACGTATGTTGCCGGTCCTATCCATTGATGCCGTCATACGCACTGAACGTTACCGGGCATATGCCCCACAGCGCGGTGCAAATGGTGATGTTGCCACATATATCTGAATATTGTGCAGATGCACGATGCTGACTGATATTGTATGGTGGTAGTAAGTCCCGATTACGCTTCAACAATAATACCATACAGATGTATAAAGAAGAACGTTAAGCGTGATATCTCCCCCGTCTCTCCGCATTTAGCGATAAGATTCCCAACACCGACATGTATTGGGTGAATACCGACTGCTGCAATCGACGAGTAGCCCCGTACGTGTCTAATGCCTTTCCCCCTATTCTACAGTAATAAGCCTAACGTTCCTTCGAAGCGATGTTGTTTGTGGCGATGCAACACGAAACAAACTCTGGATAACCAAAGACAAGTACACCCAGAAGAAACAAAACCTCACGCTCAAACTAAGTATTCGAACTAGTCCTTTGTATAATTTTAGTGCACATTTAGAACGCCAAATGTCGGCACAGTTTCTGTATAGTTTTATTATCATTTTGCATAACCGATAACTGCAACCGCGGTTATCATAGGTTACAATAAATGTAGTGTATTTATAACCAACTGTCTCCTTATTTCTTGCACAACTTTTACTCAGGATTTACTAATTAATGTCTTGACTACCGAATTGACCTGTCATACGTCAAACGACGCATGGATGGGCTTAATAGTTCTAGCTCCAGAATGTCATCGTCACAAGTGAAGGTTCTACCGAGATTTAGAAAATAGAGTCCTATTATTTCGGTAGGAGAATTATGTTTAATTCCGTAAATCTTGGATCACAGCAGCAATTGATAAAGAGTGCAAAGTGCATAGAAATAGAAAAGAACGCATCTAGTTTAATTTTCTCTCGAAAGTTGAAATTAAGATTGTTTATTGAAATAATAGCTGCTTGGCTAAAAACATTTTAGTTTTACTTAAAAATGTATAAAGAGAGTGAGTTAATTCGGAAAATTTTCTTAAATTTTCTTTTCTATTTTCACTAATGGAAAGTTTGAAATTAACCGGAAAGACCCAGGATTAAGAAGAAACGGACACTCCTTATCACATTGTGCCACGCAATCTGCTCAAAGCCAGTCGTATTGATCACTTTTGCCTACAAAGCCTGACCACGTGTACGACTTCCCAAAACAGAATGTGTGCGGTATTTGTAAGTAAAACTTGATTAATATACTAGTTATAATTTGGGTCCTTTTATTTCATTTGAAACTAAATGGCAAATCTGTTCGATTCAATAAATGAGGATAGTGATCCTCTTGATAATTCAGGCGATACTGAACTTATGTCCCCAGAAGGGAAAAAAGTAAATCTTACCCGTGAAGAATTATGTTTACGATACCATCGCAGACGTTCGATACTTTGTACGCACGCGAAATCTAAGATCTACCCGTCTGCCAATCGGCCAAACCCGGACCAGGATAGATTATACGACCCAGACCCCAAGGGCAGCAGCCCTTGCGGCAGATCGGAATGTACGAATCAACCCAACCAGTTCGTATATAATCGTAGGTTCTAGTCCGAAGCCGTATCTCAAACATACTCGACAGAGAAATTGGGACTCGAAACTTTGGAACAAGAATCTAGAGGTATTCGAGTAACTCCAACATCTTTGGATAGTGATTTTCCAATTCCCTTGAGGGAAGAAGAGAACACGGTCCCGGTTGAAGTGACTAATTCTAGTTACTCAACGCCATTTGAACAATGAAGTCGGTCAATTCCTTGCTCGGATGGAACCGATAACTCTTCGTCTAGATTTACGTTGGAAGATATGACATTTATTTTCAAACAACCACAGACAATGGCTAAAGAAATTACGGCCCAGTCTTTTAAGGAAATGGCTCGTAACACACCACCGTCGTCTCAAAGAAAAAATATTTTTCAGGGAATGGATATACTTCCATTTGACGAACGCCAAGAGGAAGTTCTCAAATTCATAGAAATTTGTCGAACAGTGATCATGGCCAAGGGGATCCCCTTGGATTAGATGGTCCACACCAGTGGGTAGAGCCCAACAATGGTATCTACAACACAAACGACACCTGCGAAGCTGGGAACAATTCAAAATGGCCTTTGTGGACAAGTTTGACATGGTTCCCACTTCCCGAGCCATTCGGCTTATGAGTGTCAAGCAAGGAGACGATCAGTCCGCCCACGATTTTGTATCCAGGGTTCGCGACTCATTAGGTCCCGCATCCACGTGGGATGAGCACACGACGGCTGTCACAGTGTTTGCAAACATGAATGCGAAGACTTTCGAAAAGTTAGTCAAAGCAAAATAGTTTAAAGGAAAAACCTTTTCAGAGGTATATGCTTATATAGACGAACATTGGACGATGTTCCAAAGCAAAATCCAACGCAGCGCTTTTGAGGATAAGAGAACCAGATTGGTGCGCACGCGCAGTGGAAATTAATATCTGCTACTAAAAAGCAGCTAAACGAACTAGGCGTGAGGACACCTGAATAATTATGGGGTATGTTGCTGATTTTGCAAACACAACCGCATTTAACTGTATCCAACTTGGATAAGTTTGATATGAATAAATAAATAAATGTTAACTTAAAGATACTAATGAATTTGCACTCTGTGCAAATTCTAGGCTTAATCTTAAAACCTATAAATTTAAACTAAACTGGACCGCCATCCTGTGCTGCATTTAGCTGAAATTAAACTATGAATTTGAGAAAAATATTTCCAAATTAGAAACACACCTTGTGCTTTTCTTAACTAACAATAACCCAAAAACAACTCTAATCAATGGAGAGAACAACCCTAGATCAATGGAGAGAACAATCTTAGATCAATAGAGAGAACAACCTTAGATAAATGGAGAAAACAACCTTAGATCAATGGAGAGAACAACCTTAGATCAATGGAGAGAACAACCTTAGATCAATGAAAACCATAGAGAAAACAACCTCAAATCAACAAATCCAAAATACCACACTTGGAAGTTAGTGGTAAACTCTCCTTCAATATTGTGACGATGTCGACCTGGGGCAGATATTTCTGAAGAAATATCAATACAGGGGGCTTTGTTCACAAGACCAAAACCTCAACTAGACAATTTCCTTGACCAAAAGCTGAGATATCATGCAAGCCCGTGAGAGATTGAGATAACTAAACAGACACACTTTTATCAAAACATACGGACAGTTATTAGACTTACAGTGATTAATTCAAGCGTGAATTATCCCCGGCAATTATTATACAATAAGTTAAACAATAAACTACGCCGACAAATGGCTGTAATTCTACTGAGATTAATTCTAACAATAATGGCAACTCGAAGCTTCTTACAATTAAACTGTACTAAATATAACACAAAACAATACAAGAAACTTATCGCATCGGTTGATATTGCATCAGGTTTTGTCTTGAGCATCTGTCGTAACCGGGCTGGTTATTTGGCCATTTTCGGGGGTCCACGTGGTTCCATTGTGTCCATGTCGGGCTGACATCTTGAATCTTCGCGATCCAGAGGTATTTGTTTGGCTTTCCTGCATCATCACAATACCTTTCCCGCGTGGTAAGGAAATTTCGGTAATTCGGGCGAATCTATTTAGATTGTTTTGCCGTAAAATTTAAAGTAAATCTTTTAGGATTTACGTAATGTCCGATTTCGGACATTTGGTTGGATCTATGTAGATCTTAAGTTCGATATACAATCAAACTGTTTAGATTTATCCAAATCTAGTGTTTTTCTTCGTTTGTATTATTTAATTCTTGTTACAAATTAAATGCAACTTTGATCCAGTTGTAAATCTATTTACTGAACACTTACCATTGAATTCTGTTGACAGATAATTAGTTAGTGTGGATGCCTAGCGCATTGAAGCGCCTTGGGAAGAAAGATCCTGTCTCAATTCTCAACCACTTTGGCATTCTTGTCCGCTTTAACCTTCTCATTGATAACTTATTTGGCGAAGGGTTTCTGGCTTACCAACTAGAAGGTTCAGTCATTATGCCTTTGACATACATTGCATTTGTCCAAGCACCCGGGTCTAAACGCCTCACAAACGACAGTAGTGCAGAACACATACCGCCGCAAGAAGCGATCTGGTTTGAAAGGACATAATAAGTGTAAGTTATCAGTCCAAGGTAAGCAAGCAAGCATCTAATTTCGGAGGAAACAGCCTTTTTATACAAGTTAGTACATTAGTTGGAGATTATTCAATCTCCCAATAGTATCAATTCCAGGGGGAATTTCTCCAATAACCGGGGGGATAATTAGGAGTACTCTCGAATCGGGAGTATGGGAATTAAAAGGGTCACGTGACTTCTTAAATCCCCCTTTTGATGACGTCATATGGCAAAATCTACTAATCCGTTTTGCGCATAATTATCTGCGCGCATCGTTTGGTCGTTAATAAATAAATACAGTAGTGTTTATTTATTATCTCTCGAGTTTTATAGTAATTCTATTAATAATTACCTAACTTTCGGATCTCACTTGTACATATTTATATACAATTTATACCTTTTTAGGGTTAAATAAATTCCAAAGGTATTTATTACTTTATCCTTTTTGTATAGATTTGTTTTACTATTCTTGACAAAAGAATAAACTTTACAGTACTTTTTGTAAAAAGTACTTAGAAATCTATTTTGTGCACAAGTTTCATTCAAAACTTGAATCTTGCGATTTTTATACAAGAAGCGCACTCTGGTGGCAATTTTTACATCCTTTGACGAAATGAGATCGTCACAACATGTACTCCTAAATAAGTCTCTTTCTGGAGAATGGCACAGAGCCAAGATCAAGTCTACAGCTCTGCCAAAAAGCAGCTCTCTGAGCTCTGCTTGCCAGTTATATAGGGCTTTATGGAAGAGTCTACTTCGTGCATACTAATTACTCACAGATGGACTAGTCTGTGAATAATTAGCGCAACACCATCTGTTGTCAGTAATTGGCAACTTTATTAACTAAACTCTCCCATAAATAGCCCAGATGCACAATCAATGCTCAGACTCGCATTTCATGCGCCATATGGCGCTATTCGCACTGATAACATGCTCCTTGCATTTAATGCTATCAACAGTGCTTTTAAACTGAATTTTGCTATTTAAATTTACTTTTATATAATGAAATTACCAGTGTTGCTACGAACGTGAATAATAGTTCACGTTCGTGAACGTCGTTCATTCGTTCACGAACTTCGTTCGTGAACGCGTTCACTTTCTGAAGATGGACGCAAAAACGAACTAAGTTCGCGACAAAAAAAGAACGTGAACAGTACTTACCTTCACTTATCATGCGATTTATGTGCAGGCTTTCCCTGCTCTCACATAAATCGCATGATAAGTGAAGGTAAGTACCTGAATGGTAATAGGGGGGTAAAGATACAGAGTGGTGTTTCACCACTTTGTATCCTGACCAAGCCCTAGATTTTAAAAATAAAGTCTTAGTTGCAGAAGAAGCTGAATCTAGGGGCCTGTAGAGACCATTCAAGTCAACACAGACACCACAGAGGAGCCAGAGATTTTAGTCACTGCTAGGAGAAGTAAACGCACTCAAAATGCGAAGAAATAAATCCTAGCAGACGACAATCATCGATGGGAACGTTTATTTGACGTTCGGAAGATGACACGTGTACGCAATGTATACGTGTTTTGTCCAAATAAAACGTCCAATAAACGTTCACAAAACATAGGGGGTATATAGGTAGTAACAGGTAATAAAGTTCCTCATAACCCACTGAGGAAGACCAGCAATGGTCGAAAACGTTTTGGGTTAATAAAAAACCTTTATTTTGGCGTATCTCTAAAATGTCGTACATTTGTAGTAATTTCAAGGAAACAATAGTTACGCATATGAAGTAGTATTCAAATTTTATATAATGGCAGATTTTAACATTTTGTATGGTCGGCCCCCAGTGGCCATTGTCCACACTACACTCCCACAGCGCTGACATGGTTGTTGATAACTCGGACCAAGCCGCAAAACAAACTACCAAGTTGCATAACGATACCAAAGGAAAATATAAAAATATTTTGATGGGATTAAAACATCTTTGTACAATGGAAGTAGATAGTGATGAGAAACCTCCCTCGTCTCCAATAGGAAAAGAGGAAGACGTCTACGTCACTTTCAAAAATCTAATCACCAGTGGCACAGAAGCCCGAACGGGAAAATGTTTCCACTGTCATGAGACAAGACATTTTAAACGAGATTGTCCAAAGTGGGCGAAAGATCGCTCTAACCCGTCCGTAGACGAGGTTAGTGAGCCAAAACGGGTCAAACCCAACTGGGTCACGACTGAAATAATGAAGCAGCGACAAACTCCAAATGCTGCAACCGCAACAAAAAACTAGAACAGGGGATTGACAATTCAATTCAATCCCCAAAGATTGAAACCTCAATTTCGGAAGTCCCAATAAATCTATCCTCTTCTAATACTAGTAGAGGAGTAGACGAGAACATTATGCAGATGACTAATAACTTACAAAACCTGGCAATTTTCTCCGAAAGGCATCGACTGAAAAAGTTCTTTAAACCTAGACATCTTAACATAGTTAAAAAATTTAGACCAACAGAACAGTTGACTGCCCTTTATAATAATAAGGATAACCCCCAAATGTTAGTTACCATTGGTGGCCTTCATTACAACGCTTTGATAGACTCCGGGCGTCCCAGTGTTTCATCAAAGCACAACTATTCTCTGATACAAAAGCACCGGAAGAGTATGTACAACCAGTACCTCATAACACGAGAGTACTGGCAGTAGGTATAGATCATAAGCCAGTCGGCCAGATAACCCTATGTGTACAATGGGCTATGGGGCGGAAATTCACTCTCACAAATTTTCTGGTGTTAGAAGCCGGAGTCTGTGGCCTAATCATAGGCCACAACTTCATGAGGCAAAAACAAATTAACATTCACTCCGCTAGCCAACACTTCTCGATTGATTCCCTACTCGAATTGGAGGAACCTTACGCAATTCCACCTTCCTGCTGTGTGTTCAAATGTTTGAACTCACTCGAGGCAAAAAAGCCCAAAATTGCGAATCCCAATTGGGAAGACAATTTACTGGCAAAGTGTGACTGTACCCGGCAGGAGCGAGAAGAACTAAAACTAGTTATTCAGAGCTCCAGAAATGCTTTTCGAGAAAAAATGAGATGTACAAATCTCACGGAACACTCGCTTAATGGAGAAACTCACAAAAGAACTAGAGGATGACGATTTAATCAAACCCTCAAAAGGACCTTATGTTAGTTTCCCAGTAATCATAGCCAAAGCAGATGAGACATATCGATTGTGTATCGATTACCAAAGTTTGAATGCGATTACCAAAACAGAAGTGATCCAGATGCCAAATATCAATATGCTGCTGCATGGCACTGGGCCTGCCAAACATTTCACGTCAATTGACTTGTTAAAAGTTTATCATCAGATAGCCATGGCAGAAGAAGATAGGCCTAAAACTGCATTTTATACAGTTAAGGAATCCTATCAATACAAACGCATGTCATGTTGAAACCCGCTACGTTTCAACACTTGATTCTGGGCAGCGCTCTAGGTAAGTATGCTTTAGTATACTTGGATGATGTAATCATTTTCTCAAAGACTTGAGAAGAACACGTCCAATATGTAAAGGATGTACTCGAAAGGCTCGACCGAGCCAATCTAACCATCAACAAAAAGAAATCTAAATTCGATAGAACCGAATTGAAATTTCTTGGTCACTGGATCACCCTCGAAAGTTTGAAAGCAGACCCAGACAAACTTTCGGCAGTTGCCAAATTTCATAGGCCAACCAGTTCGAAGAACATCCAGAGATTTCATGGATTGTGCAACTTTTTTCGAAAGTTTATTCCACATTACGCAGAGATTGCCAAGCCTTTGACAAGCCTCATGCATGATAAAGTACCTTTCGTATGGAGAGACGAACAGGAAGAAGCCTTTAATAAAGTGAAAAGTATTCTGTGTGACTACGCACAATGCTTACACACAGTGGCGTAGCTAGACCTTTTGCCACCCGGAGCGGTCTCTGGATTTGCCGCCCTCTCTAAAAATTTTGGCAAAAAAACCTGCAAAATTTTGTAAAAATTGGCAAAATTTTGCTAATTTTTGCAAAATTTTCTAGGTTAAATGGCACTATAACTAATTCTATTCACAGAAGAGTGTATTGTGTACTTCGGATTTTGCTTTAAGAGTCTCCTGGCTCAAACTCTCCACTCTTTTAAGAGCTCTTGACTTGTTCACTAGCTCTGGGTCCTGGTCTTAGGATAGACTTATTTAGAAGTTAAAGACCAAAGCTAAACTTAAAGTTTAGTAGGCCAAAGCAAACAAGCAGTTTGCTTTCTGGATAAGAAATTCAGAAGTTAGGCTTAAAGGTTACGCCTAATCAGCAATTATAGTGCTAATACAAAGCGGGCTTAGATATTGTAAGACACTATAAGTCTGATTCGTTTTTAGATTATGTAGTAACACTCTGGGAGTGCACTTGTTCGTTGTGTTAAGTTTGAATTATATAATCCTGGTTTTTCAGTTAATCTGCCATTTTAAGCGATCATCTTTGTTTGTCTTCCACTGTGCCTGGTTAAGAAATACCATTCAATCTCTCACAAATATACCTCCAACTACTTTTTCAAGTTGAAGACAAAATCGCAACGCGTTGCGTGCCATGCCATAATCTGTTGGCGTTTGCTCACGATCATTTAGTCGGCTCTCTAAAAATCGGGCGACTGGTACGGACCTTTGTAATCTTTATTAGATTCGATATTAAAAAAAATTATAGAAAAACCTCTTTTTCACCTCAGTAATTCCGAAATAACCGAGCAGGTTAGCTAGTGAACACGCCAAATAATTTTGTGTTTTCTTCTAGAAGTGTCCAGCATACCCTGTGTGGGTGTTCTGAATGTGTGTTGTGACGATGTCGACCTGGGTTGGGCTATTTCATTAGAAATACCGCTTCAGGGGGTTTTGTTCACAAGACCAAA
>JAQFXT010002106.1:0-13612 GCA_034683725.1 Strigamia crassipes
TACTCGAAATCCATGTAGAAATAGCACTTGGACTATTTCTACACAAAATCGTGAAGAAATAGCACTTGGACTATTTCTACACAAAATCGTGTAGAAGTAGCACTGAGCTATTTCTACACGAAATCGTGTAGAAGTAGCATGTGGGCTATATCTACACGATTTCGAGTAGAAATAGCACTTGGACTAATTCTACACAAAATCGTGTAGAAATAGCATTTGGACTATTTCTACACAAAATCGTGTAGAAGTAGCACTGACTCTATAGAATGCCACCAATTTTGTGTAGAAATAGCACGTGGACTATTTCTACACGATTTCATTTAGAAATAGCACGTGGACTATTTCTACACGATTTCATGTAGAAATAGCACGTGCATTCAAAAATCAGAGCATTGTAATTGAAAATAACGGTGAAAATCCAATGCCAACTGTTTTCGTTTTCGTTCACACGGTAATGTCGAAACGACGTTCACACGGCGCTGAATTTGGACCGCAATACCGACCGGCGCAGAATTGGGACTGCATACTCCATTGTCGCGACAAAGACTGGCACGGAAATGGGACCCAATTCTTTTTTATAATTCCATTAAATTAAATACCGTACGGAATTGGGACGGTGCGGAGTAGGAACCCAAATAGCGCGGAATAGGGACGCGCGGAATAAGCCTGACGTGAGATGGGGCACTTGGCAGCTTCTACTCAATCATTGGTAGAGATCAATTGGATTTGTGCTTTAAACGTGTTATTAGTTCGGAATTTATAAAATGTAAAATCTGTCAAACATATTTCATCTTCCAAATTCCATGTACTTTTAATGCACATTTATTATTTTTTAAGCTTATTTTTTTTATTTTTTTATTATTTGAATCTTTTATTTCATTTAAATAAATGAAATGAACGGTGTGAGGAAAATGTGAGCTTGTGTTCGATAATTTGGAACTTTTAACCCAAGCAAGATTGATAATGGTTGTCTGTGGTTAATGACCGAGAAAATTATTTTCACAGAAATAATATAATGAGACTTTAGCAATCACTATTGATTAATAATTTATTATTCACCAGCAAAACTCTTTAGTTATTAATGATGAAAGGTGATTGGACAATAAGCAATGGTTATTGATTGCAGATCCAGTAGTTGCAGTTTCTAAAACACTAGCGATTCAATTGCAGTAGTAGACTATTCATTTCAAACAAACACTTAAACTGCTTGCCGTAATTGACACATCTACTTTGACTAACTTCAAAATTACATTGTGGGATAAACATGGCTCTGTAATGGAAGTGACCACATGGTACTCAGCCAACAACTTTGTCCATTCTTCAATTCCACGTAATGCAGATGATGCAGTGGTAACACATCGGCGTACTAACTTGGGACAGATAAATAACACTGTCTGTCATATTTACTGCTCGAGAGATCTTTTCTTGGCGTT
This sequence comes from Strigamia crassipes, assembly GCA_034683725.1. NCBI lineage: Eukaryota > Metazoa > Arthropoda > Chilopoda > Geophilomorpha > Linotaeniidae > Strigamia > Strigamia crassipes. Next base: position 1,434 of record JAQFXT010002106.1, read on the forward strand.
TTGCCATCGCGGAGGAGCACATCAGCGTGTCCGAACATCACGGATGCCAGGTTCCGACTCTATCTCTCTTGGGCCTCAACATTTGCTTGATCTTTCTTTACCTTTTCGGCCCGCATTTCTGTCCCTCGGTCGTCACAATCTGCATCATCGGTGACCCCCAGCCAGTCAGGCACATATATAAAACATAAAACTTACAATTTATTGGCGAAAATACGCGAGACAAAGCAGCAAACAGTTGGTTTCAGCCAGTTGCTTTCTAATGTCATCTAGGCCACTTATTTGGATTGAATAATTCATGAAATGCTTTTGGAGTTTGCACACGCGAGTGCGGTAAGTAACTGACATAAGAAGAAACAAATACGAGAAGTCAGAAGCGAAAAGTATAGAATAAAAATCGGGAGGTTCTTTCATGAGATCGCTGGTGGATTTCAGTTTATTTTTTTATTTTTTAAAAAAACTCTATATGGCTAACTGATGACCTGCTTGCACAAGAGACTTATGATGCTGTGGTGGTATATACTGTATGATTAAGGCAAAAAATACGTTTTTATTTCTATTTTTATTGATGAAATAAAGCGGAAAAAATTATTTTTTATTTATGTTGTGGTAGTTCACTTGGGGGTACAGTGCATCTGGTATTAAAGGGAACTGCAATGTTTAAACTGGTTTAGCGTATGATATGGGTAATTACATTGAAATTAAAGGCCAAGTGCACTGAGTGTATTTTCATCAAATTCTGAAAGAAAACAATATAATTATCATAAACTCGTTAAAAAGTGAATTGTTATATTTATGATGTTAAAATAACAATTATAAAATCCTACAATACCGGGTGCCTAAAATGCAAAGCATCGTGGGAGTATGACGTCACCAGTTCGCAAATTTAGCTGATCTTTGCCCCAGTTTCAGCTTTAAGCTGGATCTTGGATTACACACGTTGAAGAACAAAGGAAAATGTGTAATGAGGAGCAGATTAGAACTCATGACGTAGGACAGGAAAACTTGGACCATGATGCATTGCACTGTCAGCAATGAAAATCTGATTAACAAAATTACAATATCGTAAATGCAACTATTTAATTTTTTAATAAACTATTTGTCACAAACATGTGTTTAATTTAAATTATGCGAGTGAATTTTGCCCGTGCATAAATTATAACTGGCGCGGTGTTTCTTTTGAAATGTTAAAATTTTTGAATTTTTGTTGCCCCTCCTTGTGAGGATTTGCACATTTATGGTTTTGACCATGAGGTCATGTATTTTTTGATGATAAAAGACTCAAGTTTAGGCAAAATAAAACACTTCCAAGTTAGGAGTGAAACTGTTAAACCTTACACTGGATCTCGACTCAAGTCATTTTATCAATATTTAGAATCACCTTGATGCTAATCCGCGCCTTTTTAATCACCGGCTTAGACCTAATCTCTCCCTCTGGAGAGGATCGAACCTGGATACCATTACCATTATCATGGTTCTTGGATAGGACCATGCCATTACGTAAGGTGGAAGTTTGGAATCCTGACTTTAATATAAATTTGTTGTTTCTACAAAGGACTGGTTAGTTTTAACTCCCTGACGCCCGCGCCTGATGGGAGCAATTTAACGGACTACTGCGAATCTGCGAACATTTAAAATTGTGCGAATACGTGCTTTTGTGACATATTTTAGGTTTTTACGTTGTTTCCTTTGAAAATTGCTGAAAACACAACTCAGTGCACTTGACCTTTAAATATTTGATAGTGTTAGTTGATGCATTAAATATATTGTTTATAAAAAAAATTGTATTTGTTAAATTTTTTAAAGACATTAGTGGCGTGCACCAAAGTTCACATCGACTGCAGCCAGCTAGATGCTTTCAAAATTCCTAGCACCAAGTCATGTGACAAGCAGAGTGACAGGTTTGTGTTGGTGGTGTGTTCCACCACGTTGTTCACAAGGTTATTCATGCTTAAGGTATGATGTTATTAAAGTGTTTGCAGTTGTGAAATGATGTCAAAACTTTAGCAACTTAGTTATATAAAATCAATAAATAAATGATGTTATTTATGATTTGTCCAATTATTAGTACCAAAATTCAGTACTTTAAAGAAGACGCTGTTAAGTGGCGAATCATACTTGGGGCTACTTACCGCATTGCCCACTCATTGGATACTACAACTATAGACATTCTTGTGCACAATTTTCTGTACTTTTATAAATAAAATTGAAAAGCATAATTAGACAAATTAATTATTTTATTACGTTCGATCTCTTGGCTCGTGGCTCATGGCTCGTCAAATGTTGTAGCTAGTCTTGTCTGATCCTCGTGGCAAGTATCTGCTTTTATCTTTTGTTAGAAGCCAAAAAGGTGTCAAAATAATGACAATTTAAAACACTCCTTTGGAACAAAGTTGATTACTCCTTTAAATGCGCCTCTGAGTGTTGGAATTACTGTAAGTCCATGGGTTCTTGTCTCGTATAAATAACATTAATCCCAGATCGTACTTATTACTTCCAAGCCGTTAAAGTTTATTTTAGTTTGCACAACAGATCTGCAAAAGAAAATTATTATCCAACTCATTTTCATTTTCTCTATACTCGAGAACCTAATTCGTACAACGTTTTTACGTGCTAGTACCCGTTTTATACGTGAAGAAACTGTTATTCTTTTTGTTTATTTACTTAATACAGGATCTTTTTCCCTATACATTCCATTTATTTTAAGTGAAGCCCAAATCGCCCAGGCGTTTTTACGATTTTGCAAACTTTCCATTCTACAGTTACAGCGCAAACGCAATTTTGCATCTCGTTTAAAAGCTATTCCAAAAAGAGTGTGAAAGAAGGCACTGTACTAGTTAAAGGTCATGTATATGTTAATAGTCAATCCAAACAAAAAATTTTTAAAGGAATACCTTGTATGAAAACTTTATAATAAAAATTTAATAGTTTGATCTTCCGCCAAAAGGTGGAAAGTCAGTTGACAATAAATCACAAAAATCGCGTACGAGATTTCAGGTGGATTTTTTCAAAATTTTTGATTGATTTGTTTGGATTTCAGAGATTTGTAAGATTTCAAACATTTACTAAAAAATTCAAAGATTTACTAAAGATTTCAAACATTTACTAAAAAATTCAAAGATTTGCTAAAGATTTCAAAGCTTTTGCTAACGATTTCAGGGATTTGCTGTAAATTTGAAGATTTTTGGCAGATTTCTTTATAGATTTTGCTACAATTTATAAAATTTCATGGATTTTATGGATTTTGGAATCCAAACCCCCAAAGTCTTTTAGCTTGTACAAGATTTCCAGCATTGGTTATCCTCTCACAATAAATCGAAACGGAAATTAAATGGTGCATAGTTTTTGCGTAATTTCCTTTCCGTTATTACTTTTTTACATTACATTATTTCACATGCTTTTTTGTTCCATTGGCTGGCGATGACGTTTTAACCAATCATCGAAGAAAAGAAAAAGCAAATTAACATCTGATGAAATCTGGAATACATTAGAGGAATCTTCTAATGTATTCTCTTATCTATATTACGCAGTCATTAGCATCATCGAGACTCAAGTATTGGTTGCTGATACCTTGAATTGCTCGACAATTCTATCGATTAGCATTAGTTTAAGACTGTACAATGCCAACTGAGACACTTTCTAAGGTTTTAATTAACTACTCTGAGGATAAATCGATTTTTATTTAATTTCTTCTAACATTTTGACTAATTATCACTTTACATTCCACCGTGTTCCGTTGATGTAAACCGCGAACCGTGAAAAATCTTGGTCGTAGCAATTGAATCAATAGAAGTAAAAATAGCTGCAATTTTGTACCCGGCTTTCCCTAGCCTACAGTTCCGTCTAAATATAGATTCAGCTCTTTTCTCTCATCTTTCTGCTCGCTCTGTTCATCTATCTTTTTTCTTCTTTCCATCCACAAAGACTTGTTTTACTTTTCTCTTTCCGATTCAGCTCCCCACGAGGGATTTATGCTTATACTTTTTGCCAATCACTCGGATGTTACGGTTTTCTTTCAAATAAAATAGCTTTTCAAGCTAGTTAATGGTTCGCTTTAAATGGACACACTATCATTAATTACAGCGGTCAATTCAATGAGGGAAAAAAACCAAGATTGTGCTTTATCGTGTAAGAAAACTTCCCTTAATTCTCTATAGAATTACTGCTAGAATCTTTTTTGGAACTAATAATACCGGGTAATTCAATTTAAGGTAATTAGACATTGGAGTTTTCTTACATGGAACAGTAGAAAACTAGAAATCTTCTATGAGGGTCCTCAGGAAAAATGTGTACACACAGTTTTGTAAATGTTATTACACCGTAACTAATTAAATTTTTTTTTGAAACTAAAACCATTATATTGAGAATTGAACTTTATGTGTGAAAAATGATATTACTCAAATTACATTAGGTCTTTCTGGACATGTAGAGCTTGGTCCAATCAAACATCTCTTTGGTCCCCCCTGGTTGGTTTGGCTGAACGTGCCTTAACTGTGTAGGAGACTGTGTATAAGTTGTTAACTTCACCTTGTTAACCACAGATGTGAGTTTTTTGGCTTTTGGGTCGCAATTACCTGATTTCAAATTTGATTGGATGACTAAATAATTTTGTTTTATTCTATATTCTATGTATTCATAATGGCAATTTAAATTGAAACGTTATCTTGCACCGATTTCCTACATCTTTCTTCATCTTATTTGATGGTGTCATTAAGTGTTGCAAAGGAAAGTCATTTTACGAGCATTGGAATGGTTATTGCACGAATTAGTTTTTATTACTGACATAATCAGGTTTTATTTTTAACGGATGGCGTGCGATATAATTTGAGATTTTGATAACGTTATGGTTAAGTGGATATTATTTTTTTTGCCAGTTAGACATTTTCCCTCTTCCAATGCAGTGATAAAACTATGTTATAACAAAGTGTTATTTTGACGTTTTGCCCATCAGTGTTAATGACGGTAATGGTTAAAAAATAACAATTTCTTTACGGCAGGTTGCAACTAATATAAACATAAAGTACAATTTTTTTTTATTTTTTTTTTTTGTAACGTAAAACTTTTGTAAAAAAAAACAATAGACACATTATGTGTAAACAATATGACTCAATTCGACGTATACGCACATTTCTAATAAAGATATACGTCGATCTGACGTTACGGTACACATATTTTTTCAAAACTTTATTTTTAAAACTTTATTTTTAATTTATTTTTAATTTAAACTTTATTTGCTTTAATTTTTTTTTTAAATATTTAGTTGCGTCGTAAACGTTTTAGGGATTCGATTCCGAAAAGACCGGAAATTAAATGAAGGTATATATGTAAGGAGTAATCAGTAATGTTGTTAAATTTAGTAAAATTCAATGCGACACAGATGGAATAATTTAACCAAAAAAAAATTGTAATCTTTATCAATTTATACTATTTATCAGCAGAGCAGTTAAAGTGGAAGGAACATCTGGTTCTGTTGTCATATAAATTGATCTGACAGGGTGCAACCATTGAAAACTATCATTATGCAGATTTATGTGAATTTGATTGACACTTATTTAAATTTTTATGGTCCATTGAAGTAACTCAAGTTTGCATAAAATTTGGATTTAGTTTAAACATTTTAAAATAAAATTTTGGTTTTTATTACTCGTTTTGTTTTCCAACAAGGATAAAACATTTTCTAAGGAAGCCCGTGAAGAAATTATTCCAATTACACACAGACAACTCTAAATAACTTTATGAATGCGTCCACTGTTCTTCGACCTTGTGGTTATCGTTACTATTTATTATGGAATACAGTAATTGCAGTTGTGGTTATTAATCAAATTATTTCCTGAATAACAGTGCTCGCGACAAGACTATAAATTACACAAGAATTACTATTCACTTCTTGTCCGCATTTTTCCTTCTATTGATCCAGCATAAAATGTTGAAAATTTATTTATTTTCTTTACTAATAGAAATAAATCCCACACCTGACTCTAAAATTACCAAAAGTGCTGTTACACTGGTTTCCACTTTTCCAGTAATCCACACCAGATGCTGATGATAACACAACTGGGCATACTCAGCAAAGAAGCTCAAACAGCAAGTTTTATATCTGCCTGCTTGTTGACATCGCAGTTTAGAATTGCCACAAGCAGAAGAATTTTTGATGAACTTCAGGGAAGCTTAACTCAAACATAAAGTGAAAAATACTAGAAAACACAAGCGAGACCGGTGCGAAGTTTTGCGACGGTAAAGGCAATATATGGGGTCATAAAAGTACATAAATGTCGAGTGACCAAACCACTGCACAATGACAATAGAAGAAAAAAAATTGATTTTTTATTACGGAAAGTTTTTTTCTGTTATTTTTAAAGTATTTTTTTTTATATCTTCACATGCCGCAACTTTGAAAACACATGACCAAATTAGCATAAAGCTGCATCAGTAGAAAAATGGAGAAGAAAAAAGTTATTCACAGCTGAATTTTTTTTTTTTTTAAGCTTAACTCCCCACATTTAAAGCCATCAAGTAGAATAAATGGATAAGGAATAAGTTAAAGTTACTGATTACATCAAAGTGAAGTTTCTGATTACGTCGACAGGTTTAATTTTACTTCAAAGACACCATTAACTGGGTAATTTCTAAGCTCATGACAAAGAGAACAGTTCATCTGCATGTAGTTGGTAATGGTATCCACCTTCTTTTTGTGTATTTCATAAAAATTGATGAAAACTGAAGACAGTTTTAGCCCAATTTATTTTTATATGTAACTTGCATTGCATAACGTATAGAAAAAATAGCGTTTTTGTATTTCTGACACGATTCTTGAACGGCGTTATCATTTTCATCACTGCCAGTGATGAAAACACTCGTGTCTCCAATGTGGTGTCAAATGTAATGGTTTTTGTGCTTTTTTTTTTTCCACATTTTATTTGAGAAACAAGTGGGTCATGATTATATCTGTACAATACGGAATGTCATTTCAATCAAGTTCATGGCATCAGCTGGGCTTACTGGCTATCAGACAGATCACTGATTCTGTGGAGTCTTCAAGTTGAGTAATAAGATTTTTAAAGCATTACATGATGTCACTTGAAATAAAAAATCGAATAGAAGAAAAACATAATTATTTTGGGAACAAATTTATGTATTTTTAAAAAAACAAATTTTAAAATTTTATTGCTGGATTTCGGTAAATTGGATTTGTTTCATGCAAGCTCTTGTTTGGACGTTGTTTAATGTTTTGGCTGTTTTGGTTATTTGGAAGCGATGTACAAAGAAAGCGTAGGTAGACTTCACTGCGGTACATTTTTCAAATGCAGCGCAGTGAAGCCTACCGTTATTCTCCTCTATTTGAGCAAAACTCGAAGTTTATAGATGGTCAAAATGTAATCTTATGATCTTTTTTATAAAAGCAAAATTTTTTTTTAAAAATTAATACGAGTCTGAGAAGAGTTTAAGCCATTTTTGGAAAGAATTATTGGTTGATGTCAGGCTACTGGCGTATCGGCTATTAGATTTGTAGGAAAATGTGTTTTTTTTGGCTTCTGCAAACATTTATAAATGAAATAAATTGAAGATTTCAAATGTATGTTCAAACAAAAATTCAAATAAATATCAGTATTACTAAATTCTAAATGTGAATTTATAAAAATAAAAAAATATATAATAGATTAAGTTGATATATTAGAACATGTCATGACGCATTAATCAATCACAGTATTTTCGCGATGGCTCAATATGTTGTCATTAATTAGTTACATGTTTCGCTGTGTCAGCTCTTTTGTTGGAAGCTGTGAATATTATCACAGTGGTAACATTAATTTGCAAACATTTGGCGAACACAACACAATGCATAGCAATCTGGTAATAAAGATTATGTTGGGCGTGGGCACACACATGGTGTGGCGTCCCCAAAACGCGGAATGAGGGTTAGCGCCATGTTTTGAAGTCGCAAATTGTGACGAAGAATCTTTATTTTTAGAATCAATTTTAGCTTGCATCTCTACAGGAAACGCCACTTCCTGTAGAGAAAAAGTGTCAGTTTAAGTCTCAAGTTTGTCACGTTTAGTTGTCCAGTGTTTCTTCCAGTATCGATTCAATTTCTACTAGAATAAATTATCAGCTGACACGCAAGTTCACTTATTCTCAAGTGTTGCTAGTGAAATCATCGCTAGCAACGCCTCTGCCTTCTACAGAAAAAAGGCAGAGGCCACGGCTTGGTTGAGCGTTTCGTCGCTAACTGTGTGATTCGATTTGAAACCGTTTGCCATTGACGTCGAGTCAGTTATCGACGAATTCTTTATTCGCAACTTTGCGAGTCACAAGAAGTTCATCGAGATAGCAGGCTTGTTTGACGTGACGTCGCCATTTTTTTCTACTTACGTGAGTTTGAGGTTGTCCTATGTGAACACCGGTTTCGTCGAGCTGTTGGAAGCGCATTTTCATTTCTGTTTTAATTTTTACTCATTTTGTTTGTGTTCATTTTAATGTTGATCTGTTCTTTCGAGTTTAGCATTAATCTTTTGTATTTGTGTTTATTCCAGTCAGAATAAATCTCACGTTAGTTTGGTTGTATTAAACCTAAATTTGATTTTTTTTCTCTAAACTAAAGAAGTTTACAATTTTTAATTTATTTGTAAGCGATTGCAATATTAAATCTTAAAATATAATCTTCCTAGAGATTTCTTTTTATTAACTTTAACTTGAATTTAAAAAAAAATTAATGTTATTCCATAAGCTTATCTCTTTGCAATTTGTATTTATTTTAACCATTATACAGTAAAAATTAAAAATGATATCTTTGTCTCGCTATTTCCCCTTCAATTTTGCTCCAGGTTTTTCTTCATCCAAATACCGGTAATGCTTACTACTACATAATTATTTTTAAAATTGTTTTTTTCTGTCTTTTTGGATTTCCCTGAATGTTATTAAAATATCGATTTAAGAAGAAACAGATTGGTAAATCTGTTTAAGCCTAATTTATTGTCGATGGAATTTACGATAAAATTTCATGTCTGCTTTAATTATTGATTGGTAGTGGATCTCCACATTGTTGTATGATGAACAAACCCTTCTGTGGCGTTTTAGATCCGCTTTTTATACTAACACCATCCACCTTTACTCATCCTCTTACACACGAAGCCATCAACTTTAATTTGTTCAGTTTTGGGCGTATACAGCAACCACGCCCTGGCACTATGAAAATGCAAAGGTGAGAAGGATCAGAATCGTTTTTATAGTTATTTGTTGTGGTTATTTTTAATTTATCCCGAAAGTTTATATTTTTATAGTGTAAGGTTATGCGAGACATGTTTATGAGATGAATGAACATTGTGCAATCTTGTCAAACTTTTGCAGTAAATCCTTTTCAACGTTTATAAATTATTCAAGAAAAAGAATCGGAGTGCGAAAAGTAAAGTGCATGATGCATTGACATAATAGAGGGTGTGAGAATCCAAAGAGAAGATGTAATGTAGGATAAAAATAAATTAAAAAATTATTTTAAATATTTGCTTAGATTGGTACATATTTGCAAATTTTCAAACATTTAACAATGAATACAGTTTGTATTGTAACTTTGATTAAATATTCACTTCTCATTAGCAGTATTAAACCATGAGTGCCAAAAATATCCAAAAACGTTTACATCAATTCTTCAAAGTTTGCTAAGCAACTCAAAAACAGAAACTATAAGGAAATCCGTGTGTTTCGGTAGCCAAATGGTTTGCAACTTTGCATTGGTCACCTTTTTCCAATAAAACAATATTTTTGTGCATTTTCTGTCACAATGGCTCACACTGTACTAGTTTTTGAATGCAACTACAATGGTTAAAATAACAATTTCTTTACGGTAGGGTGCAGCCAACTTAAATACAAAGTAAAACTTTTTTAAATTTTATTTTATTGTAACGTAAAAATTTAAAAAACAGCAGACAAATTATGTAAAAACAATTTCAAATAACATTTTTTTAAGTGTAAAATTTCAATTCTAAATTATTCTAAAACAGGTGCCATTTCTAAGTCATTAACAGACTTCGCCGTTGCTTTTTCAAACTCTTATTTCTTTGCAAATTTCAGCAGAATCAGTTTCTAATGCAGCAGTCGGTGGGTTCAATTCGTTTAAAGTTTCGCTTCTTCGTTAGTCGCCGGGGCTAATTCGAAATCGTTTAAATGTTCTGATTCTAATTCGTGTGAAAGCTTCGCTTTTTCGTTAATCGGCGGGTCTAATTCCAATCTCGGTTCGTCTGAACTAACGGTTTCCATCGAGTCTTCAACAGTTTCTAACGCTGCAGTCGGTGGATTCAATTGCAAATCATTAGACTGTTCTGATTCCAATTCGTGTGAAAGTTTCGCTTCTTCGTTAGTCGGCGGGTCTAATTCGAAATCGTTTGAATGTTTCGCTTCTTCGTTAGTCGACGGGTTTCCTTTTAACTCGTTTGAAAGCTTCGGTTCGTCCGATCTATCGGTTTCCATTGGTGTATCCATCGAGTCTTTATTATCGTTTCGCTTCGGTTGTGTTGCGGCCGCTCTGCTTTCAAATTCATATTTCACCAGATTTCGTACATTTTTTACATTTCTTTTGTAGCACTGGTGAATCCAATTCCGTGTTCGTCTGTTTTCAAGAAATCCCAATCCTGCCAATTCGTGGTTAATCGCAAACAAAACTTGGGGGTCTTTTCCACTTAGATTGCTTAAATCCCGGACGTTGCTAATAATTGCTTTAACTAAAGCTTCGTTCGAGATTTTTGACCACATAACGGATTTGCCAGCATTTTTAGCCTTCAGTATTTATAGTTTAAGTTGCCTAGAAATGGCGCTAGCAATGCTGGAAATTAAAACAAGCAAGCAAACTATCATGTCAAGTTCGATATAAGAACTGTAGACAGACAACATGCAGTTAATAACTTCGTATGCGATTTGGAATAAACGAGTGGAATGTCATATCGGTTAAGTGACGCTTCAGAAGCTCATCATTTAATGCTGGTTTTAAATTGTGCTACTAACTTTTCATCATTTCTCAATTTTTTTGGAAACACATCTTGTAAAATGACCCTCAGAGTCCGAATCTGGCATCAGCAGCTGCTCACATACACACGACGTTGCGTGTGTTGCACGTGACCATTTTTAATTTTATAAATGAAAAGTTTGTTATTTTTAAAATGTTTTATAGATGGACTCTATGTCTATGCAAAATTTTAGCTAATAAATCCTTCTGGAAGTGGGTAATCGTTACCGGACAAACAAACTTGTTGCTTTATATGAAATATAGATAATGTTAGGTCAAGGGGAAGGACAGAGTTTATGTGTTGTTTGTACGGTTGTAGATAATGCTAGATAGTTTTCTGCTCTAAATTAAGTGTGTGGACCCAGAGCTATAACAAAATACTTTAAGTTCATTAAAAGCACACAAAAAGAAACTTGAACTATTGATTTTATACTTACAATAGGTATTGTGTCTTAGCTTCGTTAGATTTTGTGTAAATAGGTAAATACAAAAGCTGTCACTAAAACAGATAATGTTAACCAGTTAAAGCGAGTATTTCGGTCAACTATTTCTAGGAATGTTTTTCAACCTAAACCAATTGTGATGGCATTGATTAATGAGCTATTTTTCAATTTTGGCATGAGGCCAATCAGGTCGGTGTTCTCGAGGTAATTTATGAGTCGTGTGTTTTATCTGTGTGTTTTTAATATGAACTCAGTATGAATACACTCATAAATTTTATTTATGTAATTTTGAGCTGCCGTGTATGTTGCCATGTTGAACATGGCATTTAGAGTTCGTATGTTGATTTTTACATGTTTTGTCAAGTAAAATTCCAGGTGGACTCAACCGCCATAAATCCAGGCAATATAATTGTACCATTCATCACGTGTACTGGACGGAATGTATGGATTGCGTTTTTTAAACCACATTTCTACAAAAAGAATGTCCCTAGCTGTTTTCTGCAATTTGTTATAGTCGTAGACATACCGTATCCTCAAGACACTGGTAATAAAATATTTGTTTCGTTATTAATAACACGTATAGTAATAATTGTGATAAAATATTTGAGATCTGATAAATCAAATATTTATTTATTTATGTTACACGAATTTTGTTACAAATTTTGAACTAAAAATTCATTTTTTGAACCAAAAATTCATTTTTTGAACCAAAAATTCATTTTTTGAACCAAAAATTCATTTTTTGA
>JAQFXT010002107.1:0-13598 GCA_034683725.1 Strigamia crassipes
ATGTTATTCTTAGCGTAACAATATTTGAAAAACTAAAAATGATAATAAAATGTTCAAGTTTTTAATTTCAATTATTAACAATTTGAATAATTTCCAACTAATTTTTTTTCTGACACAAAATGTCGAAAAGCTTTCGAGCATTTACACCCTTTTTGTTTTTAATTTTTAATTACCGTCTCCATCATTGACTTGTCATTTGCTTTATGCGTTATTGATCACGAACGGGTAGGGAACGAGGGCTGGGAATAATTTAGTTGTAAAGCCATAATCTTTTTGAGAAAATCGATCACTATCAAGGCTTTTGAAAAGTGGGAATTCTGAAAGACCAACTAATGACTGGGTGGCCTTCGATTGGCACCAGATAAGGAAAACCTGACATCTTAGTCCCAACGCGCAGGTGTCCTCTTCACCTTTTCAGCATTTTGACAGGAACAACGGTCAGGCAGGTGTCTCCCGTGATGTGAACTACTGATAAAAGAAATGCCATTTAAAAAAAAAAATAAAAAAAATAAATCCAATTTAGCGTGATTTGGCATCAATAGCTCAGCTCCTGCTATTAGGCGTGTATTGTGACGAAGGTCGGTTGATCACATAAGGTCGAAACTAGGTCCCATGAAATGCGTGAAAAGTTGGCAGCGGTTATTGTGTTCAGTTTCCTCTCACGCCGGATACGGACAATCCGCCCTTTTCCGCTGGCTTTGCATGGCATTTCGTTTCGGAAACAGTTTACCTTAAAAAATGATCGGTGTTGGTATTGCCCTGCTCTCACATCGGCGTGTGCTCATTATTTTCTCCCTAAGGGCGGGGGTGGCGTTTTCAAAATATTTTTTTTTTTTGCATTCCCCTCTCTCAACACGAGCATGTAACAAAAGTTCGAGCAGGTGTTAGGAATCAGAAGGATTTTTACCTCCCCCATCGCAACCCCACGGCTTAAACAGCGAGGGAGGCGAGTGCGCAACAAAAAAGTATCTCACCCCGCGAAAAAAAAAAATAATAAATATAAAAATAAAAAAATTCGAAGGTTGGGTTTTAAAAAAAAAAGTGTTGATTGGCGGCTTTTATGAAACCACCCTTTAACAAGTTGTTAATAACGGTTTAACATGGGAACGAAAGCGAGAGGAAAGGTCGCATGCAGTTGGGTCGACGAGACGTCGGCCTGCAGTCTCGTCTAGTTCAAGTTTCTTATGCCGTAGCCCCTTCTCATGCCCTTTCGTCTTTGTTCTTGTTTGGGTTTTCCCTTTGGAGACCCAAACGGAGGAAAAAAAGTGTGTTTGAAACTGGAATGTCTGCGACACCAGTGGCCTTCGCCGGGCCGGTGGGTTGAAAATGGCCTTCTTCTGTTACTTCTTTTTTCTCCCCTCCTTTTTCAAAAGAATGGGGGTTTTTGTAGGTTCAGTAAAATAGTTGGCATACAGGTGGTCGTGGTGGGTGTGCGTGGTTTTTCGGTGGACAAATATGGCGTTGTTGACGGTTGGTTGTGCGCCCAGGGAGTGGTTTTGTGCGACTGCTGCTCTTTTGTCCTTACGGGTGGTTGGTGACAGGGGCAGTTTCTCTTTTTCGATTCTTGTTATGTATTTTATATGGTTGTTTTTGTTGATCAGCCAAGCATCTCAACACTTTCTCCACTTTGGGCCGGCATCTCGGTGGGGTGTCCTACAGGGAGGTCGTTTTGTCTGCTCACAGATACACAAAATAGGGTTAATAGGGTGTGACGAGGTCTTTTGAAAACGTTTAAAACCATTTCCTTTCGATTGACTTTGCTTGGTTTCAAATACTACTTATTCTTAACTCCCTTCACTCCATTTAAGCTATCTCTTTCCAACAGGCGTATGGCTTGAAATGATCCATTTGCCTGGAAAATTTGACAAAAATGGCAGATGCAAAATACAATTTCCTTTGGTTCACTCGACGCCATTTATGGGCTTTATTCTTTTCAATTTCTTTTATACAACAAAATTTAAATTAATTTTTTTTTTTTAGAAAAAGAAAATGAGTTTTAAGGTTGGGAAAATGTAATATAATAACAGGTTTCTTTTTTAAACGATGTAATTAAAATATTCTTTGCAACATTTTCCTTTTCCATGTTCTTGGAAATTCTTCTTACTTTCACTCGTGAGTTGTGTAGCTCTTCGTTTGGTTCCCATGATTTTTTTTCCCCTCTCCCCTAGTCCCGCGAGTGTAGGTCAGTTGGAGTAAGGCCATGACCCTCCACTCAGTGAGTGCCGTTGCAAGCTCCGTCTGTCGGGGTCATTGGCGGAGACCTTTAGTTGGTGAGTCACATAAGTAGCATCGCCCTCCTCATATTTTCAAACCAGTTTACTTTTCATCTCTTTAAGTCGCTTCGCTTTAACTTTTTACACAATTTTTTTTCTTTAAGTCACGGTTTAAGTTATAATTAAAATGTGATAAAGTTATGGGCTTTATTTTTTTTTTAAATGATATTAATAAAATATGAACTTGAAACGTTGTTTATGAGTTCAGTTTCTTAAATTATTATCACATCTTTTTAAAATTGCGATTGATGAGGTCGTGGATCCAGTTTAAATCAACTCTAGAATTTTTTTTATCTAGTTTAATTCTTTCCTGGAAAAATCGGATTGATTTTTATTTTATTTTATTTTTTTTAAATATTTTTAATTTTATTTTTTATTATTATTTTTTAAACTTTTTTTTTTTGAAAACTTATATTTGGTTCTCATGCCCTTGATGACTTTCCATAACCTGCTAAGTTGTCGGCTTTTCACTATTGCTGGATCCACCAGTTGTTGAGAAAGGGGAAAAAACATAAATACAAGATTTACTAGCCAGGGTCTGGCAGACCGGAGGGTGAGAAAAAAGATGGCTGCCATTCACAAAACTGGCTGAGGGAATAGTAAAGATGGAGGGGGAATTATACTTGAAGGTCGATGAGAAAAGTTACATTAAAAATTATAATTTTTTAAAAAATAACAAGAATAATCGTAATATGGATCGCTTAAACTGCGCAAAATGAATTGAAGCGGATTGTGTTTTATTCCTCACTTCGAATCCCCACGCTTTTTAATTTAATCTAAGTTGAGTGATTGTTTGCTTAAAAATCTTCAGCCATGCGAAAAAGTCTCAATTTTATAAGTTTTAACGTTGTTATTTAATGCGGACTCTAAAGCGTTGAATATAATTGACTTATTTATTCTATTTGGCAATTTTCGTGTGCAAAGGTATGCAGCGATTGGTTTGGGTTTTTGCAAACCGTCTTCTTTTGGTTTCCTTCGCCAAGGCCCAAGGGGAAGGTGTGGTGGCAGTGGAAGAGGGAGGATGTCGCGTTGCAGCCAAGCGAATCGTGCCCTCAGGGGATGCCTGCTCCTTGCCTTGCCCTAGGGTTGCTGCTGCCATTTGGAGTGTGCTCCCTGACCTTTGAACTGTGGTGGCACGTGGCTGTCTGGCTGCACCACCTCGCTTGTCTGGCTACCATCTGTCTCTATTGAAGCTGGGGAACCGGGGACAAACGCATTCTGTCGCTGCTCCCAGCTGGGTCCCCCCTACTCCACCCCGCAACTCCCCTCAATGACTCGCCATCCTTCCCTCTCCCCTCTCTCCTCTCCCCTCTCCCCTCTCTCTCCTTTTTCCATTTCCCGTCGACCTCAGCGCCCACAGCCACGCTAGCCACACACAAAGGAGAGTGCAGGCAGCACCAACAGCTCTGGCATCGCGAGCGAGCTCCACATTTCCAACTGCCACCAGCCACGACACATCACATCCACATCCACACTGGATATCATAGTGTTCGGATAATGATCTCGTAGTGCAGTCATGCTCGACATTTCTCACTCGTCTCCCACCTGGAGACGCTCACCTGGCTTATTTGGTTCTCGAAATTTGTCCGTTTATGGCGAGCCCTCTAATTCACCATCGTCGAACGCGCACCATCACCATCCAGTCATGCTAGTACATCCACGGGTTCACGAAGGTGAGTTTTGCGTGTGTAAAATGTTCGTTTGGCAAGTCGGATAGCTTCGTTTTGGTAATTATCACGGCTGCCGAGGGAGCGGGAGTCGTTAAAATGTTGTGGAAGTGGTCAAAGTATGCGGAAGACTTGTCGGGTTCTGTGTAAAGGGGAGAAAGGAGAAAGGAATGGGTTGCACTAGGTCAGACGGAAGGTGGAGGGAGGGGGTTTAAAGTGGTCTTAACCAGTTGATTAGTACGAAACAGCACTGTAGGTCCCGCTGAGCTAAGGTGAATGCTGGTCGAGCCCTGTATTGAAAAGATCACGACGCAAGGGTGGGCAAGTGACCACAGACTGGATTAGTGCGTGTCCACTGCTAGGGTTAAGATGTTTGCACAGGCGTCAACATTCACGTTTCGCCTTTTGATTACAGTCGTTGCGTTTAGAGGTTACGCTTGGTTTAGTGCTTTAAAATATTAACATTTTTTTTTCCTTTCTTCTTTCTTTTAACTCTATGGGAATGGATTTGAGTAATTACAGTGGGAGCAAAGGTGATGAGAGGTTGTGAACAGCGTGAAGGTTGCGGGAAAAAAAATAATAAAATAAATTTAAGGAAAAAAAATGTGTACGTATAGAAAATAAAAAAATAAATTTGTTTTCATTTAGTAGACGAATTGTAATCTTTCGTCTTTCAAATGGGATGTGCTTTCTATTATGCAAGTTTTCTTGTTTCCATGCCAAAGTATACGGCACAATAAGTGCGTTGTGATGCGCTGAAATCAGGAAATTGTCTGCAGGGAATACGATAAAAATCGACATTAGGCAAAAGATGCTGAATAAATGCGAGGAGGATGGCTGCAGTTGCGTGGCCCTTGTCCGCGCAAATTTAGTGTTTATTAACGAGCAAACTTGTCCGAATGGATTTTATAAATGACCGAAAAGACTATCCGAGGTTAACCAGGACTATTAGCCTCGGGTTTCCTTGTTTGTTGATATCGATCGTACGATGAGAGTTTGTGTATGTGTGTGGGCGCAATCTATCGTCTCGTGCACAGATATGCAGCGCGGGTCCATTGATTTGTGGAAAACGGGTCAAAATTGTATTAACATTCACCGTTCTTGCGTTTCCGTTTTGCATTCTTCACTTTAAATCCGATTATCTTATTATATTATTTGAATTAATATTAAATGAGGGTTTGTTTATCCTTTAGGCTTGCCTCATGGCTCCAAACCGCCACCGCTGACCATGCTCCCGGGGAGTGGACACAAGTCGATAACTCGGACGACGGCGACTGTTCCTCCTCTGAGTCAGGTGTCGCCTAATAACAGCATCGTGACGTCCATGAGTAACAACCCTGCATTAAATGCCACTCGGACGTCCAGTTTTGCTGCAGCTCTTCGCAAATTGGCCAAACAAGCCACTGAACCACCTGGTAAATAGGAAATCGGTAACATTAAATGATGTAAGATTTAAAATGATTTTTGTTTTGTTTTGTTTTGTTTACAGATAAAGACAATTCACCCGTATCACCTGTTTCATCACCTGCTCTCAGTCAGCGATCCACAACTCCTAAAAGAGCACCTCCACCTCTTATTTTGCCAGGTGGCCAGTCCATTAGTTCACCGCCGGTGGTTACTATTGCTCCGACGCAAACTCATCTCACTTTATCAGACGGAAGAAAGGTTTATTTTGTAAATTTATAAATTATTATCATCCTTATTATTTATTTATAAATTTATCGACTTATTAATTAATTTATTATTAATTAAAAATTTTTTTGTCTGCTTTAAGAGCTCCGACCGAGGTCATGGTCATGGCCTCCCGCTGATTGAGCCACTCAGTATTAAAAGAGATTTAAACAGCAAAGTTCCTCACGGACTTTATTTGGATAAACGAGATGAGTCTGCTTTGGCAAAAGAATTGAGCTCATCGCAGTTTTCGCATTTGCGTTCGCACATGTCGTCTTCATCACGTCCGGAGGATGTGCTGTTAGCTGCTCGCGGCTTTCAGCCATATCGCGTGGCTGATGATATGCGACATGGAATTCCACCACATGTTACATTCGATCATGCAGGATATCCCTATCATCCCATGTTTTTGCCTCCACATTTGCCTCAAACATTCAGGTTTGTGTTTTGTGCGCATAAAATTTTGGCATTAAGCGTTAATAAATTTAAATCGATTTGCGTATTGTAGATTAGATGATCCGCTCTATCTCGAACGATACGGTATGATCCGTCCTCCAGTATTACCTCTTTCCTCGCCAAGTATGCTCTCCCATCCGGGTTTACCTTTTCTACCAAGCAGTCGATATCCCCCAGAACTTTTGGGACCACCAATGGGACTCATTTCACCCAGCAGTGCAGCTTTAAATCAGGAAAGGTATGCAGATTTGCGTGATTTTGAATATTTGATGACTACAAATACACGCTTTGATACCGCAGGTTAAAATTTGAAGAAGAGCAAAGACAAAGGGACAGAGAGAGGGAACGGGAAATCGAACGTGAGAGGGAACGTGAAAGAGATAGAGAACGCGAACGACTACGTGAACGCGAAAGGGAAATTGAAAGAGAACGAGAACAACAAGAACGGGAAAAAGAAAGAGAGCAACAGCAGAGAGATAGGGATGCGGCTTATCTCGCATTACGAAATCAAGAGCAGCACCGAATGAGTATTCCAATAGGAAGAAGCCTCGAATCGCCGAGTGGTAAGATACTATCTTTGCAATTACAACCGAGTGAAGTGTCTTAATCATTTTCTTTTAGGCCGGTTTCATAAAAACGACATGCCTAGAGATTTGGCTCGCAAATCTAGCGTTGTGGCAACGGGTACGCCTATTTCACGCCCCAACTCGAGATCGTCTTCTTCTGTACCAAATTTAGGCTCGTTTAGTGCCGCTGCTCTCATAGGACAAACATCGAATGCTGCAGCATCGCAGAGATCTCCAGAAGAGGAGTCTTGGCTCCAAAGACAACGCGAACATTATTATCAACAGCAACAGGAGACTGTGCTGGATTATCGTCACCCATATTTTGCAGCGCGGGTAAGACAATTGAGACGATTCTTTTTTGGATGAATGCGGTTTGGTATTAATACTCTTTTGTTTACGTCAACAGGATCTTGCCCAGCACGAGAGAGGAGAGGATGTGAGAAACGGTGAGCGGGATCAATGGAATACCAAAGACGGTGCAGTGGAATACGGAAGGGAGAGAAGTAGTAGTGATCCTATCAATGTGTCGTCCTTAAGTCGCAATCATCATGCAAACGAGGCGAGAGATTTAACATCGATGAGCAAGCATCACGCTGTCGATGCAAATAGTCCCGCATTTGCTGCGAATCATCATCATCACCATCATCATCACTATCCCGGAAAATATCATAATCAATCCCGTTTGCGCACTAATTCCGTTCAAGAGAACTCCCTGAGCCATTCCGAGGCACGCGAAGCGGAGGAGAGACTGAATTCTCGATTGTTTGAGAAAAAAGATCAAACTAATCGGATCGCGAATGAACGACATCACACACCCGAAGCAGTTGTAAATAATGTGGCAGCTAATGCTGTTAATGCGAGGGATTCGAATTCAGCTCCAGTAGTTACATCGGAGTCGACGTTTGCTCCTGCGGTAACAAATGGACTTGAGAATGGAAATCAGCAGGTGGTTAGTAAGTTGGACTTGGAAGAACACCGGCTTCGAATGTCGCGTGTTAATGGAACGTGTCGTATGGAGAGCAGCGAATCTGACGATGAAGAGCACAAAGCGGAAAAGAGACGTTGCCAGCTCTTAACCATCGCTTCCGGACCTCCACTAAAGCTTGACCAGTCACCAAAGGTAATTACAGAAATTAAATTCGACAAAATATATATATATATATTTTTGTTTCTGACATTTAAAAAAAATTTATTTCGCGTCTAGAAATTGAACTTTTTGGGAATGTTTGGTCTAACCACGCAACAGAACAAGCGAGGTAAACAAATTTCTATATTCTTTTGTTGTTGTATTTTTCTCATTAATGTTGTGGTTTGGGATGTTATTTGGGCGCCTGAACTTGTTAATGCTAGGCCAAAATACGGGCGCTCAATCAAAAGTGATGTGGTAATTTTGTTCATGGCTTATTCGGCTTTTGTCATTCTTTGCAGTTTATTTTTAAAAAATTATTATAATGTTTTATGTTTTTTATTTATTTATTTCTTACTATTGGAACGTAATGGCTCGTGTGGTTTTTGAGTTTTCCTCTTGTCATGACATGAAATGTGAAAATTTAAGTGGCCTGACAAATTGAAAGTTTCTTTTGAACCCATTCACCCCATACTGATCCACCTTAATACTAAAAAAAATTTTTTTTAAAAAATTTAAAATTTAAAATAAAATTTAAATAAGCGCGAGCCTTATTGGATTTTTAAACTTTACATCGACGTAAATTATAATTATTAGAATATAGTAAAGTAAAAGTATCAAATTAGAGCATTGCGAAAGCTAACCCTAAGCGAATAGTTCCCGCATTATACAATTATATCCATGGCTGTTGGCAGAGATCGAATTTGAAAAATACGTGGAGCGGCGCCAGCGCCATCATGAGCCGTGCATCAGTCCTTTGGAGGAGATCTCTCAACATAGTCCGCGTCTTCCCATCCCTCCCGGCATCTCTCCTGACGATCTGCTTCGTGAGCCCGACTACCCCCAGAAAGTGCAGTTCCTTAAAGCTTTCGACTTAGAATCTGTATCAAAGGACAGACAAAGAGGTAATAAAAAGACAGTAATTACAAAAAGGGACTATGGCTAGGAGTACCCCACAATCTCCCTTTCCATTCCACCCACGCTTTACCTTTTCTTAATATATTACGTATTCTCTTCTATCCCTACATCACAACCACACGTTATAGGTCCGCATGATGACCATAGACACCAATGGCACGCTCGTATTTTGCTCTGCTTTTGACTTGTTCTTGCATGTCAAATATTTTTCTTTAATTTGGATGGGTGCTGCTTGTTTTCTACCCTGCTTTCGCAGTTGTCAACTGTGATGATGATTTTATTTGTATTCATGGTTCAGTTATGGACATGAAAAACGTGCAATGATTCTACTGTGTGTAGAATTTTTTTACGAAAAGGTAAAGTAAATTGGGTTCATAGATTTAAGTTTAAACACTCACACGACTAAATCGTAATATATAGCTGCTGGAGAAGTGTATAGGCAATTACTTCAATCGTGGATTTAGTCGTAAGCTTTTTCTACGCACTTGCAGCTTGAAATTATACACAGTACCTAGTTTTATTTCAGTTGAAAATTTAGCATTGCAAGTTTAGATTTGTATTATTTATCTTTTATTTCTTATTTTTAGTATAATTTTGTTTACTTGAATGTATGGACCCTGAGAATGGAAAGAAAAGAAAAGGAAAAAATTATCCTACAATTTCCCTCATTCCTCTTTCTTTTTTCTTTCTTTCTATTCACGGTAGAACAAGATGCCATTTGGCAGGCTGTTGTAGAAGAACGGCTACGAAGGAATGGCTTTTTCGATCCTGCATTGCAATGTTTGGTAGCAGAAAAGCAAAATGGTGGTGGTCGGGAGCAAGCAACACCAGGTTGGAATTTAATAGCCAGCTTCTTAAAAGCATTTTTTTTTCCTTTTTTTTTGTGGGTGGATGTTTTGAGATGTTAAATTGTACTAACTCGGAAATACGTTTATACTAGAAAATGGTAAAGGCCTGAAGAGGAAGAAGTCTGATAAACACAAGTCGAATAAAATGATGCGGCAATCTTCTCCACTATCATCATCGTCCCAAGATTCTTTGTCTTTGGGTGTTTCAGTATTCCAAAAGTCAAAGCAGGCCGTGAATTCTCAGCTTTCTTCTCGACAAATTCAAGGTAGAATTTGGTTGTTTTTTTTTTAAAAAAAAATTTAAAAAAAATGTTTAATGTATTTTAATATTTACAGATGGTAAAAAAACTTCATCTGGACAGTTGTTAGCAGATAATTCTCAAAATATAGTCAATGGAAACACTCACAGGCAGCCGCACGGACACAGACATGGTGAACGTCATGTAGTTTTGATGACTAGTTCCTCCGAATTGGCCAAAACAAAGCAAATCAAGGATTTTGCTCAGGAATTTCACGAGTCCGTTTTACAGACAACTCAGCAGCAACAAGCTATGAAATTAGGTACGCTCAATTTTTTCATTTAAAACAAACAAAAATAATGTATTTTATGCTTTTATTCAGGTCAATTTAACAAGGGAACGCGAAATTTGTGGGAAGTACACAAAGCCAATGATCAGCGTTTTGAACGGGAATCTTACAGGTGGCCTGGTATAGAATACTTGATGGAGTCATATGAACGGCATCTGCAAGGTGGATAAATCTAGTTTTATTTTATTTCTTAAGGCTAACATATTGTTTTTTTTGTTTTTTTTTTAAAGAACAAAAGTTGGAACGAGAAGTTTTGCTAGAGCAATGTCAACGCTTACGACTCAGTAATAAAGATCTAAACTTATCTGCTGACAAACTCAGCCAAAAAATGGCGGTAAGTTTTTACGAGAAGTTAAAAGAAGAAAGCGGTGAATTGTTAACCGATTTTTAATTGATTGCAGGATGTAGTTCAGGGTAAACGCAAATTGGACGAAGAGCGGCAGGAACTTCAAAATACTATTGATAACCTAAAACGGTGCCTTCGAGGGGCTCGGTAGCAGTTGCTGTTAGTGTTAAAATGATGGTTCTTACAAAAGACAATATTAAGTCAAAAGTCAAACCGTACGACTTTGCAACTGAACAGTTTTTATTCGATGTTCTGTAATTTATTTGTTCGTGGATTTTTTTAAATTTCAATTTGTTTTATTTCGACAACTTAAACAACAGCTTCGGCAGCGTGATGACTCAATTTGAGCTGTTTAACTATGGAAAAAAGTAGTAGTAATAACAGTTTTGCAGACTTTTTCTTTCACGCCTAAGGACTAAGCGACTTCTGAGATGTAGAAAACGTCAATTATCAAGAAATTCTGCATTGTGTTGTGTAAGAACAAAAGGGAAAAAAAGTTACCATTCCTCCACTCTTGATACAGATATTTTTTCACTATTTTAACTGATAATTTTAACCCCATAAAAAGTAAGACGATTGTGGTCACCTTATAAATAATCAAAGAATAATTCACAGATAAAATGCCATGAACTGTTTGAAAATAGGCTAGTAAATGTGTAGAGTATGTAATAGTAGCAATGTGTTGATTTTGTACATTTAGTCAGAATTCGCTTGGCCTTTAGACATTCATATAATATTTTGAAAATAAGTAGCCTTCTTTATTTTGTAATTTCTTGCACTTGATTAATCCATTATTTTTGTTTTTAAAAAGAAACAAAAACTAAAAAAAACAACAAAAAAAAACTAGAAAAAAAAAACTATTTAAAAAAAAACTAAAAACTAAGAACTTTTTCTATATAGAAAATGTTTAATCTGAAATCATTCCAAATGCAGTTTCAAATGTCTAGTGTTATTTTTTTATTTTAAATTTTTTGACTGAGAATTTGTTCCGTAGGTAATTTAGAAAC
Source organism: Strigamia crassipes (assembly GCA_034683725.1). Classification (NCBI taxonomy): domain Eukaryota; kingdom Metazoa; phylum Arthropoda; class Chilopoda; order Geophilomorpha; family Linotaeniidae; genus Strigamia; species Strigamia crassipes. The sequence continues at coordinate 11,467 of JAQFXT010002107.1, forward strand.
CAATCATCAACTGTGATTGACTTTTCCAGTGATTAATTATTTTGTAAAACTAATCATCCATTAATATGGGTGCTATTAGGAGTAAGCCATTTGTTTGATTGCTCCTAGTACTAGTCATTTATTTAAATGACAAAGCAGGTTTTACTCGATTTTTTTTTGTAATTTTGTTCGTTTTTATCTGTGTTAAGGTGCAATGCTGTGCAATTTGGAGCACATCACAATTATAGCTTAAAATGTTATTTTGATTATTTATTGTTTTCAAATAGAGATAAGTAAAAAAAATTCATTGTACTTAATTAGATCGATATCATACACGTATGGCATGGATCTAAGGCACTTATGTTTTCAGCAAATCTTGCACCTGATTTAATTCAGTGATGCAACCATTGAGTGTTCGTATAATTTCGTTACAAAATAATACATTTGTTAAGATGACTTCATCCTCAATAGTTTTCTTTCATTTTTGTTATTAATTTTTATTTTAAGTTTAATGTATTAAGCACAGTATAAATTTTTTTAGTAATGAGGTTTTCATTGTCGTTATTAAAAATTACATTCTTTGCTGTATATCTTTAATTTCAATTAATTTATTAGTTTTGTCTATACACTACGGTTTGTTCAATTTTATAGCAAGAAGAAAATTTGCTATTCCGGTTTAACTTGTTCGAAATCGTTTATCCGAAAGCACGTTTCATCGACTCCAAGTTAAGCTTTTTTCAAGTCGCCTTTTTTTTCTGGACCTTCCCCTGCGAACTTTGATTGAATTATCCATTTTACTAAACCAATGTGAACACCCAAGAGTTCACGAAACACAGTAGGTGCATTTAAATTGATGATTTTACGTTATATTTTGCTTAAGTTAATACTTTTATTTTGATTAACTTTAAGCAAAAGGGGGTTGTGTCACTGTGCAATTCCCGAGTCTCAAGTAAAAATGAAGCTATTTGCGCATGCTTAAATAATTGCACAGATTTTAGTGTTGGGCGCGGTATGCAGTACAGTACCAGCGTTAACGGTTGCGCCGGTAAAAGTCCTGCACTGACATTACAAATTTAAAAAGTACAATGTACCCGCATCTTGGTACCAAATGAAAAGTACCGCAGTACCGATATGTGTTTGGTTTTAAATTTTACCAATGCAGAAACTGACCCATGAGTCAATTCCTGCATTTGGTCGTAGCAAATTGGGGTCCCAAGACCGAAACCAAGACCCTAAAATCTTAATTACCCTATTTTAACTTTTTTAAAAGACGAAAAATGTGGTCGGTGGAGGAGGAGGGCCTACGATGAGCTGGTACGCCACTGAGAAGATGTACATGTAAATAGACAAGTTGTCAGTTGTAACATTTATTCATAACGTTTTTTCATTATTACTTAAAAATATATTGCAAAATTAACACATTTCTTTCAGCAGTATTTTCGGTTCTGTGTAGACATGAACCTAATCACAGTGTACAAAATAATTTCAGTTAGAAACCGGTTGTAAATCTTCCACTTACAGGCAATTACAAGCTTAATTTGTTAGATTTGATTAGAATTTTTCAATGTATACATTCAAACGGCAGGCGCAAAAAATTGTTGCCAGCATTCAGCAAATTAGATTCCATAATCCATATATTTCTATATTTTAGTAACTTTCAATAACTACAAAAATAAATAAAAACATGTAAATTGGAAGTGCGGGGCACATTTTAGCTTCCCCCGCACATAGAGATCCGCCGTCTATTGGGGACCCGCGCACAACCAGAGAATTTACGGTATATATATTATATTATATTATATTATGTTACACACAAATCTGGAATTATTCTGACGAAATCCAAAAGATGGCGGCGCTGTTTTATAACATGTGAATGTTACAACCCATATTACAGCTCGAGCAATTCCAATAGGCTTATGCTCAGTAATCAAATCAATAAACTTAAATCTATTGGAAAATTGTTTTAATTCAGCAAAAACTTGATCAATGATATAAACAAATTGCGTCCACATTTCTGTAGTTTAGCCATTCAACCGAAATGATGTCATCGTGTAACCTAGGACCCAGAATAGAAGAACTGGCGAGCGGGCTTCGCTTGGCTCGAAATTAAGTTGCAGCCGTGGGTACCCATAATGCATTGTATTCTCTGTACA
>JAQFXT010002108.1:0-13596 GCA_034683725.1 Strigamia crassipes
AATCCGTTTGGTGGACCATCTTCGAATCTTTTTGGCGGAATTTCTGCGAATCCCTTTGGTGGATCAACTTCCAAGCAGTTTGGCGGAACGACTTCAAATCTTTTTGGCAAAACACAATCGTATCAGTCGAATGTCTTTACCACCAGACAAACTGCAGCGACAACGTTAGAGCAGTCGATTTTTCAACAATTCAAAACACCGCAAACGGTACCACCGAAATCGATTTCAACATCTACGAAAACAACATCTGTTTTTAGTGGTTCAATCTCATCGGGAACTGTTCCAGCCATATTTGGCGGGCACAACCTAGCACATCCGCAACAAAAGCCACTAGTTACTGAAAGTCTACAACAAACTTTTGCCGAGCCTAAACCACTACCGAAGTCAATATTTGGCGGTTCAGACTTTCCTGCGCTTAATGAAACGGCTTCCAAGTTTGAGTCGCGAACGGCCAACAGAGAAGGGACTATAAAACCATTAATGGACGTAGAAGTGAAGAAATCTGAAATGCCAAGCGATCGGGATCCACGAATTAAAAAACCTCATTTAAATCGAGCTAAATTGTCCGGTGGGTTGTTTGGTCAAGCACTTGCTGGAATTCAGTCGTCGAAATCAAAAAGTGCTAGAATTCAGTCGTCGAAATCAAAAAGTTCTAAAGGTATAAAGTTATTTATACATTTTTATTTTTAATTATAAAATTTAAATTTGTCATTTATTTTTTTGCAGATGTGAAAAAAAGGCTTCAACTTCCAGAAGAAACGGATATGCGAAAAGATGATCCCATTTCTTCGAGTTTAGAACCGAGAGTTGCACCATCATCCGAAGAAACTCGTCAACTGAAGTCTATTGTTTGTCACGGAGTTGCACCGGAATTTATGGCGGGTGATTTTTTAAGAAAACATTTCTCAGAATTTGGAAAAGTGACAAAATTATATCCTAACCCTGAGAAAGGTTCTGCCGTTATCCATTTTAACACTCACGTAAGTGCGAATTGCGTTCAATTTACTTAATGAGAGGCTTATTTATTTGTTTATTTTCAAGGTTGAGGCTGCCAATGCTAAAGAATTTGGACGTTATCTCGATCCCGAAGGAGAACCTATGACCATGTTTTGGAGGTCACCTACATCAACTTCTCGAAAAAGTAGGATTGTTTGTGTGGAATGTTAGATCGCTGTTAGTTAATGTTGAATTTTATAATTTCAGAGCAAACGCCAACCAAGCCTAAAATAAAGCCGACGAAAATGGAGGAAAGTACTGAAGTTAATGAGGAATTGCGCTCAATGGCATTTAACACGACCGATTTGGAGGATCAATATATTGGTATTTCTAAGAGAGACAGGAAAAGCCCAGTTAAAGCTAAACTCGAGCGACTGGTGGAATCTAGTTATCGTTTTACGCATGAACAAACAGGTTGAATTGGTTGCTTATAATATGAATTATCTTTTAGGATTGTTAATTTTTATTATTATTTATTTAGATCTCTTGAAAACTCAAGCTAAAACAGCCAAAGAAAAATTCCAAATTTTAGACATGCGAGACAGACTTCTACGGACAAGTAAATAAGATTTTTTTTTGGCGCCATTAATTTGAGAGTTGATTTTTTTTTCTTGTTTTGTTACGTAAAGATCGAATTAAGCAGTCAAACATCCGTACAGCTAGAGCAATAGTAGGAACGTGTCCGGATATGTGTCCCGAAAAAGAAAGATATTTGCGAGAAGACGGTGGACGTCTTCCATCTTTTGAAATGGCTTTTACAAACGTATTTAAGAAAATTTTATCTTTATTAATTTAGATTATATTTATTTTAATAATTTTACTTTTAGGCTGGTGAAAGTCAAGAAATCGACCACAAATCTGCCGTCAAAGAATACAGCCGATCTTCTGCCGATCAAGAGGAGCCACTTCCTCACGAATTACGTCCAATATCAGTTCTGTCTATGACGATGGATTATTTAGTTTGTAATGTAATGGATAGTTTTGAGAAAGCGGAGAATCCTACTGAGTGGTACGATTTTGTTTGGAATCGAACACGGTCTATAAGAAAGGTATGTAAACGATACAGCGAGTTTTTGTTGTTGAAATAAATAACTTATTTTCGTTGTAGGATTTAACGCAACAGCATTTATGTGACATAAATAGTGTGGCACTCGTAGAACAGTGCGCTCGTTTTCACATTCATTGTGCTGAAAGGTTATGCGAAGAAGATATGATTAGTTTTGATCAAAAAATTAATAATGAAAATTTGACCAAATGTTTGCAAACTTTAAAACACTTTTATCACGACTTGCAAGTGAAGAATGTGCAGTGTCCGTGCGAAGAAGAATTCAGAGGATATGATATTCTGCTGAATTTAAATTTGGGAGACATTTTAAGGTGATTTAAATGTGAATTTAAAAAAAAAAAAACTTATTTAATTGTTTTGAAAATTTATTTTAAATAGGCAAGTGCAGCAACTGAGTTTACGTTCTCAAAAATCTGAGCCGGTAGCTTTTGCTGTGAAAGTATTTGGTGCTCTTAACAGCAATAACTACGTACGTTTTTTTAAACTGGTTCGGCACGCGACGTATTTAAATGCGTGTTTACTTCATCGATATTTCAATCAAGTCCGAAATAGAGCTTTAATTGTATTAATTCGAGCTTACAGTGTGCATCGACCGACTCATGTACGTAAATATACAATGTTTTTTTTATTTATTTTGATTAATATAGTAATATCATTTCTGTGTAGTTTCCTCTTCAAGAATTCATTTACATGCTTGGATTTGAAAACGAAAACGATGCAACCGATTTCTGTACTCTACATGGATTAATAGTTGAACACAATCATGTAATATTTGATAAAGGAACATTTGATCAGCCCGATGCCATTACTGTCTCCAAAAGGGCTCAACAACTAATCGAGAGTAAACGAAATGAACTTGTTGGCGTGGTATGGATTAAACACAAGCGATTTATATATTTTTTTTATTGAAAAATTGAATATTTTGTTAACAGGTTGTTCATTCTGGGCCATTACCGTCAAATCCTGCCGACACTTACAAACCCCACAGTAGTTTTGACGAGAACGGATACTTGCGAACGGATGCTATTTTAGCTGAAGACCAAATGCGGGTTTCGGGTGACATTGAGCCCGTTGTTATTGATATAACGGAGGTATCAGCAAAGGAAGATAAAGATGATGACGATGTTGTTGTAATTTCACAGCCAGCTCAACTGGATATTAATCTGAATGAAGTAAGTAATCATTAGAATTTATTATTTTTAATACTAATGTTTTTATTAATAGATGACGAGGGATTTTGCTAAGGATTTGTTAATCGATGTAATGAATGAAATGATTACCGGAGTGGTACATGAAAGTTATAATTACTTCACATCGCTGGAGCATAGTGTGAATGAAATTGTTGAAATTATTGTCAACGAAGACGTTGGTTCAATTTCAAGGTATTTTTATTTATTTATTTAATTAATTATTTATTATTTATTTTAAATTTTTTTTTTTAATAGGAGTGTATGTGAAGCGTTTATTAAGGATCGAATTGAGGAGGACAAACATTTGGAGGAAATTCGATTGCATAAAGAAAAAGAGGAGTTGGAAATCCGTTCTCGAGCGTTATTAGCGGTCGGAGTTGATCTGGTTAACGAAACTGTGGCTACAGAATTAATTAATGTTGCTTCTGTAGTGATTAGGTACGAAAGTTTAACGCGACAAAAAATACAATCGTTTAGAACGTCATTTCGTATCGTTTAGTGACATGAAGATGGAGCAGCGAGAAAATGACATTCTTCAATCTTCAAATCAGATTGCAATGGATCTAGTATGTGACGTGACAGAAGCGGAAACTCGAAATATCGGTGAAATTGTATACCAAGAAGACGTTATTGCAATGTAAGTAAAAATGAATTGTAATGTGTTTGTATTGTTTTGTTTATTCCGATTTGATATGAAAATCAACGAGAAGCATAAAACTACAATTATTTCTTTTACAGACGTGAAAAACTACAAGCGATTGCTAGTCGAATTCGACTCATCCAAGCTCGTCATTACGTACATCATTGGAGACGCGTTGTAATTAAACGCAAACGTCAACGGCGTAATTTGAAAGTATTTCCTTGCGTGCCTGGTTTGCTCGCGCACAAAATGTCTGCGACTCAGCAACTTAGTAGTCGCAATTCAGCTTTACCAATGGAAAGGCTCAAAAATCAACAGAAACTTTCACGATTAATGGGTAAAATGATGAAAATGTGTTTAGAGTAGCCGTTAAATGTGTTTTGTTCTTTTTTCTTCTTCTAGATGTATCCTATTGTTCTCAGTGCCTCAACGATGAAATTAAACTGTTACCACTAGATGTTTGCTCACTCGTTGCACCCATTTTACTGGCAAGATCTGACGCGTTTGAAGTGGCCAAATACTCGAAAAGCTTTTATTGGAAGCTGGTCTTAAGCTTGCCCCGTGCCAATGTGTCGGAACGTGGTTACAAGATTTCTGAATGGTTAATTTCGAAATTAAGTTCTAAAGATTTTTCTGATGATGGTAACAAACATGTAAGAGAAAAATACGATATAAAGATATTTGTTTTTATTTTTATTTTTATTTCTATGGTTTTTATAGATTGAGACAATTAATGCGTCTGTTATGGAAACAAACGGGAAGGAAACTCAAAATTCGCACAATTTTAGAGTTTATGTTAAAAGGATACTGGGAGTTGTCGATGATTGCGCACTGCAGGATGCTGCAAAAGAAAAATTACTCCAAGGGACAAATGCAGTCGTGTTCGCTGTATACAATCAAGAAACAATAAATCAGGTGATTAATTTGCTAGCAACAATACGTCGTAAATTCTTACCCATTTGTTTGTATTGAGTAGGAATTTTGGATCGAGCAACAACGGCGTTTGGAGCAAGTTCTTTCACTGCACAATTGCAACCCGTGTCCTGTTTTTGCAATTTTAGTCTTCAGTTCTGAACAGGAAATGCTTCAAGAAACCGTCATTGAAGACAAGATGAATTTAAAAAATCTAATGCGAGGCAAAAAGTACTTCATTTTTCAGTGCAACAATTTACAACAAAGTGACATGTCTACGGAGGTACGTAATTTATTAAACTAACATCGACTTAGTCTAAAATTTTGTACATTTCAGCTCAATGCGTGCCTTCTAAGCCTTGCGAAGAGTTCCACGTATCCAAAAGGACTTAGAGGCCAAAGTTTGACCAACTTTTTGGATTATGCGATAACTAAATACTTCTCGGAGCCAGTTTATCACAATTTATCCACACGAATGGCGATGGGATTCATTCATCAACCTGCAAATATTCTCATTACACTATTTAATTGCGTTGTAAGTCACGCTGCAAATGTGATAGCATCAGATTCGCTTCACGATTTATCGTGGCCACCGCACGAGTTTGTTGATAATGAAACTTCTACAGGTAACTTCACCAGATTGTTGTTTAAATTTAAAACGTTGTAATTTACACAAATTTTTTTTAATATAGATCTTTCATGTTTAAATTGGAACGATAAATCAAACCGGTTGCAACTCTTCAAGACACTTAATGAATTGATTCTGCCAGAATTTAAGTGTAATGGAGATTCTGATAATTGGGAAAATGTCTTAGAAAGTATTTTGGAGTATATCAGTGGCATAATTGATGAGAATATCGGAGATTTGGGATTAAAATCAAAGTATATTTCGAGTTAGGTTCGTAATCGATCTAAATTGACTAATTGTTTTTGTTTTTCGCTCATCAAAGGCTGGAAAAATTATTACGTAAGAGCTTTAACCGACACGAAAGAGACTGCTGCATTAAGTTTCGAATTGCCGGCTGTGAGCCAACGTTGGAAAATATTCCTTGGACCGAGCTTGTTCATTTGATTATAGAATATCGAGTGAATTCAATTATTAATGAGGTAATGATTTATATTAATGATTTTTAAACTTAACTGAATAACATTTTTTGAATTTCTAGAAAGAAGTTGTGTATTATTTTGACGATGAGCTTGCCGCTTTTAAGTTTCCACTTGCATGGAAGAGAGCAATCATTAATAACAAATATACAGTGTCGCAAACTCGACACACGAATTTACATCACTCGGTAATGAAACGAAAACGGGAATTGTCTTGGATGGAATCCAAAAATTCGAGGAAACGTCATCACACAGTTTCAGTAATGCAAGACACACGAACGAAACGAAAATTCGATCAAATACAGCAATTTTTAAGTCAACTAAAGGCGGAAAAAGTCGAATCTAAACGGCACGAACAACAATTACAAGAGGCCATTTTAGAAACATCATTTCCCGTTGGAACGTCAAGTAAACTCCAGGATATTCTCTATTTAAATAACGAAATTACAATTTTTTTCATTTAAAAAAAAAAATTTTTAGCTCCTATGGCCAGTCGTTCGCACAAAAGAATTCGTTATGCCCGCCATCGTACACAATCGGAGGTTTCCGTTATGCAAAACACTTTCAGAATAACTAATTCAGACTTGAATGGAAAGATGAAACAACTTCAAACGGAACTGGAAAGTGAAAAACGGGGGGCTAAATTGTTTGAAATGCGATTTCAAATGATTTTTCCTAATACACAATAACTTTATTATCAATTATCGACTACATACAAATGCAATGTTTAATAAACGACCTGATAAATTACAATTTTCTAAACCGACGTTTTAGAAACAATTGTTTCCTTTTCTTTCGTTATTACAAACGCCTTTGATTTGTTAGGATGTTTGATTTTTATGTGATTACGCAAAACATCTTTTCTGTAATAAACCTTTTTGCAGACGCTGCAAATAAATTTTATACCCAAATGTATCGCCCGTATGTGGCGAGATCGTGTTTGATAAGTAAAGAACGTTTTATCGCAATAATTGCACTTGAAATCGACAATTCCCATTCGTTTTTGATGCTGACGTCTCCGTTTCCAGGTACTTAAATTCGTGTCGGTGCTCTTTTCTTCGTTGTTATTAGGTAGTAATTGATACTCGTATTTGTTGATTCTGTGTTTGGATCCCATGTGGCCGTATAGCTGCTTAATTCGCTTGAACGTCTTTTTACAGAATTTACATTTGTATCTGTAATTAGTCTCTTCATTCACGTTTGAAGCGGGTGCAGGAACAATATCTTCCGTAATTTTAATCGTTGTGGCCTGATTGTTTTCGTTTGGAATTTTTTTCTCGCCATTTTGATCGCCTTTCTTCGTTTTGCCGCATTTATCGACCACCAATTGCGCTTTGTTTAAGTTTATACCATGGCCGAGAATATGTTTGCGCAAGTTTGTCTTCAAAGTTGCTACGTGGGGGCAGAATGGACACTTACAATTTTTGGTCGGCACTTGCCTCAATAAATGAAGACTATTGCAATGGATTATTAGACTACGCATGTTTTTAGACTTGAATTCGCAAACTTGGCAGGGAAAGGCGAGTTCTAAAAGAAAAAAATTTAATGTTTAGTTCGTAGTTTGTGAATAAGTAAGTGCGAGGGATCTGGTTTAATGTTTACCTGAAGTTTTTCCGTTATCCCACTGTGAAGAATCGGCAAAATGCGCTTTTTTCTGTCCACCCCAAACGAGCAGTTCCGTTCCGGCAGGAATGGCTCGGTGACAGCGGAAATAAAGTTGCTTTTTGAAAAACGCAATTACTAAATTTGATTCATAAAAATCCGTCACACAAGTCACATATTCCATCCAGTTGTTATAGTTTTTTTGCACCGCATCCTGTAAAAGAAGATTAATTGATTTAATTGATCAATTATTACATTTTTAATTATTAATTTGTAACAACTTACAGAGCCTGGAAATGGTCCAAAAGTTGTACCTTTAAAAATCGCAACATCAGTTACGATTGTCTGGTCTGAATTCCTCGACGGAATTATTGTTTCTGGAAATAGAAGCAGATGGTTCTATATAAAACAAAATTATATTATTCTATGTGCAGCGGAAATCTTTCGACATGAATTTTATCATTTTAATTTACACATGCTGCAGATATTGCGTCTGTGGGCATTTTAAACGGCGCGTCTTCTTTTGTTCACCGGTAGCGGAGCACCTAGTCGCGTCAGTCGAACGACAATGAGATGAGCATAAAGAGATGGAGGGTGCCGCGGATCGAACAAGTCGGCACCGCACAAGGCGAGTACTGCAGGTGACAAAAGCCATATCAGACTCAGCTCATCTAAAAAAAAAGGATGTTCAATTAAAGCTTGAAAAACGTTTTTTTTCTTTGAAATACTACACCAAAAAATTACATTAACTTTTATTAACGCTTTGCACTGATAATTATATAACTTTATTGATCCCATTTACTGAATTCCAGACACAATTTACAATTTGCTTTTGACGCGCATGTGTTGTCTAAACTATACCAGCAACACGGATAGCACAAAATACACAAGTAATTTATTACCGGGCGTATTTAGGTAGAGTATATCTTTTGGGTGTATAGGAATAACCAAATAAAAGAATTTGAAACTAAAATTGATAATTCTTCACGTGATTGTCAAATTTCAAGCGAATAATGTACTATGAAGACAAAATAAAATATATAATAAAAATCAAATTAAACATTATACTTATAGAGTTATACAGAGGTTAGTCAACAGCTCCCATGTGGTCTAGTGGCTAGGATACCTGGCTTTCACCCAGGAGGCCCGGGTTCGATTCCCGGCATGGGAAATTATTTTTTGTTTTAATTATTGTTATTACTATTATTATTATTTAAAAAATATGTGCATATCTGGTAACATTCTTAATTTTTTTCTTTCCTTTTTTAGAAAAGAAAAATTTAAAGATATTTTAATATTTTAGCGTTTTCTGCTTTGTTTTCAGCGCATCAGTGAAGGCGCACATATTGCCACTAGAGGGCTCTGGGTCACTGTTAACAAAAATAAAAATAAATTCTTGCCGTTTGTTTTTAATTTTAAAAATATATTAATTTGTGTTTCCTAATTGAGTAAAGTTTACAGCTCCCATGTGGTCTAGTGGCTAGGATACCTGGCTTTCACCCAGGAGGCCCGGGTTCGATTCCCGGCATGGGAAATTACTTTTTGCTGTAATAAGACTATTATTAGTTTTAAAAGAATTTTTTTGTTAAAAATTCTTAATTTTTCCTTTTTTTTTTGTGGGGGTAAGAATACTACAAAACCATTTTTTCGCATTCTGAACAGTTTTCAATGCGTCAATGGAGGCTGCTACATATTGCTACAAGAGGGATCTGCAGCAAGGAATTTAATAATATCAATTTTTAATTTTCTGGGTCACTGTCAGCAGGAAATTCTTTGCTATCAGTTTTTAAATTAAATTTGTTTTTTGTTTGGGTTTCTTAATTTTCTAGGATGTAGATGGAATTGTGGAAAAAAATTCTTCGAGAAAGAAAAAATAACCTCTGTTGCTAGGCGATATTAAATTTATTGGTTTAATTTTACTTTAGGCGTCTATATAAATAAATAAATTTCAATAGCTGAGAAACCAAATTCATAAAGTTTATGTTTACGAATTATTAATAAAAAATATTTATACTAATTTTTTTGGAAATTTAAATGAGCATCTTCGTTTTATTTTTCAAGCGTAAAGTGAATCGTAAGTGTGGTTTAATGATAAATTCAATTTGCAATCACATACTGATAATTTCACCATGATTCAGCACTTAATTTGTAGATTTGAATATTGGTGTACATCATCAGCAGCTTTGCATGGAAAAACAGATATCATCGGAGTAGCTAAATTTATTGGTTAGTTGTTTTTTGCTAAAATTAATACACATTTAAACGAAAATACGCAGCAAGATGTTACGGAAATATACAAAATTTCAAATTCTAGTTGCAAAAACGTAGAACCTTCAACCTCGTATACAAAACAAGTGTACGTAAACGTGCTCTTAGTTATTTATTTATGACTATTGTTACGGTATGTCTGTTTATAGCAAATTGGTTATACTGGTTCCAAAAAACAAAAACATGCTAAATCACGATGTTTTAAATTTATTTTAATCCTTACCAAGTTAACTCATGCACTTACAACAATCTTGGTAATACATCAAAAAATTATTCTTATTCTTATCACGTAACAATGTAGGCATATAATATCACGCATTAACTAACACAATTAAAAACAATAATAATAATAATATTTATTAATTTAATTAATTCAATAACAAAAAAACAAAAAAAACAAAAAATTCCAATCAAGGCACCAAGGAAAACAATAAACGCAACAATTGAGTTTAAGTTTTAAAACTGAGCGCAAACAATGATATATATATATATATATATGCATTTCCAAAAATCAGTCAATTGATATAAAAACTCTTCGCAATCTTTCACCAATTTTCACAACAAAGTCTTGAAGAAATACTAAATATTCCAGCAGCATCCCCATTTTATTTTATCATTAGTTTATTCGAATTATAACTACATTTGGTATCTGATCTGATCTGAGAAGCAAAAGAGCACCGAAGTAGTAAAACCATTTACTACGTTGATTGCAGAACAAAAGCTGAAGAGGGAAGTGTTTTTTGTTTCGTCTGGGAATTTACTTGGTAGGTGACACGAGGCGACCGACAAACAAGATTAACCCGGATAAGTTGTCCCTAATCATGAAAAGAAACGGATGATCAGCTACGAAATATTGGGTAAACTCCGGCTCGGCCCGGATGGTAGCGGTAGTTACGCTGAGCGCAGCGGCTGCGCTCGCTTCACTGCCTTCTTCATTCACGTCCACGTATGTTTTGAGCAACATGCCACCAGCGTGCATGCCATGGGTGTTGTCTCCGGTGCTGGACGACGCCGCCATAGCTCCCAGATCCGCTTCTCCCGGGTTGAACAGATTAGCCAGGCCCAGCGCAGCGAGCGAGTCTTGTAAACAACAACAACTGCTTAAACGAAAACGAGGCAACGTGACGGTAACTCTAGCCCGACGCATTCCGGCGAAAATGGCGGTCAAAACATCAGGTGTCAGTTTGGATTCCAGAAGGGCAAGTCCGGACGCATCCTTCGGGAGAAAGACGTACATGCTGATTCGTTGACTTGAGAACGGCAGCTCGACGATGGTCGAATCAACTTCGTCGCACACTGCGATGCGGAACTCAGCGCGCTGCTGCATCATGTCGACGGCTATGGTTCGCCCACTAATGCCCAAATGGAAGTTACTCACTTTGGTCTGCATCGGTTTGAATTTCGAACCCCATTCGCCCTTGAAGTAGAGGGAGCTGACGGCCAGTAGCCGCGTGTGTGCATTCACTTGTCCTCGCCCGATTAGATCGCGCACCTTCCACTGCGTGGTGTCCACTATGTCGTGGTTGACCTCTAATCGGGCTCGTTCGGCATCGTGTCCGAAGTTAAAACGGTTTAGATTCGAGCAATAATATTTCCCAAGTTGTCGTATAAATTCGGGTTGTAGTTTGAGCTCTTCGTGAACGTAAACGCGGTTTAAGGTGTGCAGATTAGGACCGAATGATGACCGAAACGATTCAAGAACGTCATTTAATGCCGCGTGAATGTTGACATCCTCCACCCCTAAGCAGAGGACTTCCCGTAATCGTGCCGCGGTGTCTCCGCGGGCTCCGATTGATACCATGGCTAGAGCCATGGAAACGCTGAGTGGCGATAAAAGAGCATTTTCGGTCGAGTCGTTTACACATTGCTGCAAATACAAGAGAAGCGACAAACGTTAAGCTTCGCTGCAACATTGCCGTCAAGTCGAGTCAAGTGAACTCGAGGCGGAGTATTTTCACATTTTTCTTTTTACCTTATAGAATTTTAGCACGAAGTGGATATTTCCCTTGGCTAAGCTTTCAACGTGTCGTGGATGACTGAATACTTGTGGCTCGCCGTTGCTCATTCCGAGGCTACTCTCGTTTATACTTGTAACAATAAAGCAACTTATTAAAATTAAAAAATAAATAAATTAAAAATACATCGAATACGTATTTAAATAAAAATCAATGAAAGGCAATGTCAGCTTAAAGAGAAGTAAATGGATTCATCGATCCAAGTTTGGCTTTAATTTATTAGCGGTGGTTAATTTCTTGCAAGTTGTTGCTACGGTGTAATAATTTGTTGTTGTTACTGATCTATAATGATTTTGAAGGTGCGATTTCAGTCGATGGTGTTTCGCTTTTTATGTGTCCACACTTAAAGGGAAAATTTGTGATACTGATAAAATCGATCACGACGATCAATCCATCAATTACGGGGTTATCAAATTTTTCAGATTTTGGCTTTAATATCGATTGCGAAACAGTCGTAAATTGAGTGTCGGAAAAAAAGAAAAAAATCTGATGAAAATGCTCAGCATCCGGATGGTGCAGATGCTGCAAACAGAATTAAATTCTGGCTCGGCATTATTGCTCAATCTCTCTTTAAGTTTTTCATGGTGAGTTGAGTGAGCAATCGATTAAAAAATATATATATTACTATTTCAGCGAGTAGAGTGGCGACTCACTCACCGCTAGCGATTGCCTTTGAATTGAAAGTAAATTTGGTATTCGGTTGTGAGTACTTACTCAGATCTGGTGACCGGTTCTCGGATAAGGAGAAATCCACAAGCCGACAATTACAGCCACTGTTTTTATTTGACTACGAATATCTATTCAAGCATTCTCTAAACCACTACTGCTACTTCCATCTGGAGCCAACGGATGAAACCTAGCAACGCATTGATTTTTATTAAAACGCTTGCAAAAGAGTGGTTTTCAACAGGATTTCCAACGGTTATTCTACCAAATAATAAATAAATAATGAATGGCATGGAAGCTATTTATTTGTTTTTGCACACTTTTATTGTTGTTAGTAGATTTATATTTCATAAAATAACACAGTGTTTTATTTTAGGTCAATTTACACAAGATACTGGTTTAGAAAATGATCCATTTCATTTTCTGAAATTATGTGTTGGAAAGAATTTTTGCTTTGTGTTTTCCTGTGATTATTTTGAAGAACATGTCTGGTTGTTATTAAACATGTATTAGTTGGTTATTTTTGCCACACGAGGTCGCTAGAGTGCTGTTGCCAGAAACGGGGTGGCTATTTCTACAAGATTTCGTGTAGATATAGTTCACGTGCTATTTCTACACGATTTTGTGCAGGAATAGTCCACGTGCTATTTTTACACAAAATTGCCTTCATGCTATTTTTACACGAAATTGCCTTCATGCTATTTTTACACGAAATTGCCTACATGCTATTTTTACACAATTTCTACACGATTGAATGCCACCAATGAATGCCACTATCGTGTTAGAAATATACGTTACAGTTTTCAATATTGGATGTCCGCCAAACGTTATTTCGTGTTAGCCAATGAGAGCATTTTGTATTCGTACACATGTTGACATTTTATTTCGAAAAACAGTGTGACGGTGTCGATTTTACTAAGAATATTTCAATGTCCAGATAATTGATATTAATAAATATAACTTAGGAAATCACTATGTTTGGAGATAGGACTATGGTGAACTTGTGTTTAGGAAATATAAATGACTTACAACCTGTTTTTATCAATACACTACATTTATTGGGGCTTATCATACTTGTAATTATACAAGTATGTTAACCTCTTTTGGATAAACTTATACATTAAACTAGGCCTACAA
>JAQFXT010002109.1:0-13592 GCA_034683725.1 Strigamia crassipes
TGCAATACAAGTTATTATATAGTCTTCCACTGCAATTTGCTAGTACAAATCAAAATTCCACATGAGTATTGCAACAATATCCAGATTGGTGGCGCAGAACTCATCGCGAATCGCATCCAAACCCGTCAATATGTCTGTTGACTTTAGAAATGCAAGTGCCACTGCCTTCCTCACAATTGACCTAACCTCCGGCATAGCTTTGTAGGCGCGCACCATGCCTAACGACTGCACTTTTTGCCAGAATGCTTGACAACAATGAAACAAACATCCTTGACTTTGAGCGTTATGGAAAACCAGCTGTATCGCTGGAAGGAGGCCCGTCTCATAATCAGTCAATATGGTTACATCTTGTCCACGTATTAAGTTGAGGTGCACAACACACTGAAAAAGTGTCTCGTACGAGGCCTGCGTTTTGCCTGTCATAAGCGCATACAGCACAGGGAAAACCACACCATTACGCTCAAAAAATATAGTGAAAAGCTGGTAAAACAGTTGAGGAACTATTTTAAAAGTCCCATCCATTTGGTACACAGTGGCATTCGTTGCAGCATCAATCAAACTCTGACTGGCAAAAACCAAAATCTCAATCCCATCACTAGAAACAATACGCTCTCGAAAGAAAACTTCCCCCGCAACAGTGCAAC
Source organism: Strigamia crassipes (assembly GCA_034683725.1). Taxonomy (NCBI): domain Eukaryota; kingdom Metazoa; phylum Arthropoda; class Chilopoda; order Geophilomorpha; family Linotaeniidae; genus Strigamia; species Strigamia crassipes. The sequence goes on from JAQFXT010002109.1 coordinate 645, forward strand.
CATAGGGGAGTTCCATTAAATGCTGAGCAAACTGTGCAGCAGACTGAGGTAGTGCAGGAAAACCACGCCGACGCCTCTTGCTCATGTCTGGCTCAAGGTGCCGAAATGTCAGTGTTGCTTTCCCTTCTGTGGCAACAACAGCATCAAATATGTTACGTAAGCTTTCGGATGGTTCCTCCTCTGCTCTGCGCTTTACAGCTGATGCCACTCGCCGGTTGGCAATTTCAGCTGCTGCATCTTCATGCAACAGATTGTGCGGGGCAGTCAGCTCTGCAATCATTGTCTCTGAGTTGCATACCCCTCTTCCTTTGCATGCTTCGTTTACACACCGTAAATTCATTCTCAGACCACGGTGTGCATCTTTTCGGTATATCAAACCCTCAAAGCACAAAAGTCTCAACCCTTTACGATATCCATTGACAATTGTTGCTTGCATGTTCAAATGTAAATGCAAATGCGAATGCGACTACGACAAATGCAAATGCAACTACGACAAATGCGACGAATGCGACGAATGCAGCGAATGCAACGAATGCGAATGCGATTACGACGATGCGAATGCGAATAATACAATTATAGAAAAGTAAACTTCTTCTTATACTTGATAGGGTCAGAACGTCAACGTTATGTTTATGCAAACGTTTAACAGGTTCGTAACGTCGACGTTACGTTTACGTAGGCGCAATGTATTAAAAACAAAAAAACAAAAAACAAAATTGCTTTTATTCGTATTCGGTAATATGATTAACCGCAATTACGTAGTCGCGTTTATACATACTGCACATTGTCAAATTTTAAATGTCGCACCTAGTCATACCTTTCATTTGTATATATTATGACTAGGCGCGATTGTAAAAAGAATCGCGCCTAGTCATACAAACAGTTTTACTAATTTCAAAAATCGCGCCTAGTCACATGCGGCACATGTGACTAGTATGAATAACCGCGATTACGTAATCGCGGTTATTCATGTTGCGTCTAGTATGCGACACCGTTATTTAAGAGATAAATTTATTACGTTTAAACCCGTTACGAATTTCGCGATTCTCCTCGGCGAAGGGAAATCGGACGTGTCAGGTGTCGGCAACTTAGAAGTACGGATTAGTCGTGGCGATTCCACAGACTTTCCGCTTATTTTGAAAAATGTACTTTTCGCCCCCGCCTTTGGTCAAAACTTAATTTTGCTTTCGAGGGTAGATTGTGCCGGTCTACAGTTTTTTGCAAGAGATGGCAAGCTCACAATTTCGAATCCTGTGGGCACAGCCAAGCAATTTCAATTGCATGCAAAACTGCGCGAGCATAATTTGTATGCTTTAGTAAATGTTTTACCTTCCTCCGCGGCAGTTGTCGCGCCAGCATTCTTGTTGCCTGCTGCAAATCCAGCAGAGCCCCAACAGGTTACTTATGCCTCGGTGTTAAACTCACCCCAGCATAAGCCTTGTAAGCAAGTTCGGTTTGCCAAGGATCCTGTTGCTAATTCCTTTCCTCATTCTTACCTCGTGGAAAAGTTATCCGGTTTGGAACTCTGACACCGCAGATTTGGACATTTTAATACTGATAGTTTAAAATTCCTGGCAAAGTCTGCAGATGCTTACGGAATTGATCAATTTGGTAATTCCGCATTGCCGGCATGTGCCGTGTGTGCCCGTTCCAAATCTACCCGTGCCTCTTTTAAAGGTACCTGTGGTATTTCAACCAAGAAACCATTGGATTTGCTTCATATGGATGTCTGGGGGCCTAGCCAGACTTTTTCTTTGGGTGGCGCTCGTTATATATTATCGATCGTGGATGACTTTTCCAGATATTCGTTTGTGATTCCAATGCAAACAAAGGGACAGGTTTTCGAAACGTTCAAGATATTCCATGCTCGTATGGAGACGTTATGGATGGCGAGTTGCATTAAGGCAATCCGAACTGATAACGGGATGAAATTTTGTTCTGGAAATTTCGAAAAGTTTCTCACCCAAAAGGGCATTAAAGCACAGCGAACAAATGTTTATACACCGGAGCAGAACGAGGTCGCGGAACGTTTAAATCGCACCTTACTTGAGGGCATTCGTTCCTTATTGGTTATGACTTCGCTTCCGCGTGAGCTGTGGGCTGAGTTAGCAGTTTCCGTCATTTATCTTAAAAACCGCTTCTCACATCAGTCTTTCAATAATTTAATACCCTATTGTTTGTGGTATGAGCGCAAGGTGCCGGTTAAACACCTTAGAATAATTGGTTCCCGGTGTTTTGTTCACATTCCATCACAAGTGCGTAGCTCGAATTTCGAAACCCGTGCCTGGACAGGGGTACTAGTTGGCTATGCCATACACACACGTGGGTACCGAGTTTGGTGTCCCAATCGGAATGCTGTTTTCAAATCAAAGCATGTGCGCTTTGATAAAGCCTGTCTTTGGGGGAACCCTCGTTTCTATGAGGAAACAGATGTTGCCAGTAGAGAAATTTCTGTGACATTGGTATCCGAGGACTTCATTGAGGACCCTCTTCCCGTGGTCCCAACAGGAGGACCACCCCCCGCTGTTCCACCTCCTCCTTTGCTCCTCTAATCCCGCCTCCACATTCGGCATCCACCCCTGTGCAGCTCGTTGCTCGAACTGTGGGGGGCGATTGGGTGAGATCTGAAGTGAAGCGTCAGTCTGGAAAGACCAAGAGAGTGACAGATGTCTACTTTTTCCCCCTGATCGGTCGAGACTGAGGTCACACTCGGATGTGGAGAAATATTGTGCGGAGAATCAACTGAAATATGTTCATGATTCTTATGACTTCCGGCCCGAAGATGTTCCGGTCCAGATGGTGCCACCTCCTTCTCCCATTTCTTCGGTATCATCTCCTACCACTCCGGACATTTTCGAGGAATGTTATGCTTCTACGCCACGGGTTGCGCATTTGCACTTTGCTCAGGTTCCCCGTACCTATAAAGATGCGATTAGCAGTCCCGATAAAGTCCATTGGCAGAAAGCCATGGAGGAAGAGCTTGAGCTCTTTCGCAAACGGGGCGTTTATGAAGAGGTTGAGAAACCTTCTCCCGACATAAACGTTGTTGGCAATTGTTTGGTGTATTACATTAAACGCAACGCAGCTGGCGTTGTAAGACGTGTCCGAGCTATGCTCATTGCCCAAGGTTTTAGCCAGAAATATAGGGTTGATTATTCGAAAGTTTTTAGTCCCGTAGTTAATTATGTGCTCATTTGCCTGTTTTTTGTGCTTCTTGTCGTTTCATTGGGTTGGCAAGATGCACATTTAGATGTCAAGGGTGCTTATCTTTGTTGTGATAGAATGGTAAATCTACGCGGAACTACCGTGTAATTTCCAGATATATACATTTCAGATGTGTAAGAATAACCAGCAATATCCATAGGATTGCCTAAATGTTGATAATCCACTGGAATCACATTTAGAAATGACTTGCCAACATTATTCCAAGGTTTTAGGTGTTTGTTTACATTTTTAGTACACCTGGTTGGCAATAGAGGGCACCACTTGTTAAGTAGAAGATTTGTCCTATCTACATGACCAAGTGATGACATCATTGGTCATGTGATTGGAGTTTTTTCTCACTCTGTTCCAGTTCATGCCAGAGAGAGGTTATGGGGTCAGCAGCTTATGCTTTCCATAACAAAACATAAAATTTCATAGTATTCTAAGAAGTTGCTTTATCCAAAGTAAAGAAGTAGGTTTTCATTCCCAGGCAAATGAAAACCATTGTGCAAGTGAGTGCTAATAAGATATTAGTACTTATAGAGCTTTTAGTGGAATTTTCCACTAAAAAATAATTCAAGGACAGGCCAAGGACACTTGGTGAAAATATCCATGCAATCCATGCCTAGTAGGCATTTGAAGTTCCTTTGAATCAGAGTGTATGTGTTTGCAGGCAGCAAACACATGCCAGGTACTATTGTTCCATTATCCATTTGATTTCTGCATTTTTCCGCGTTTTGCGGCGATTACGTGTCAGATACGTGCGGCAAACGTGCGTACAGACACGAGCGATACGCGTACGAAACGCAATCGTGAGCATTGCGAGTTTGATGCAAAAACGCAAGTTGCGTTATTTTGTTTGTTTCTATCTGCTGGCAGATACATAGTTCGGTTTGCTCAGTAAGAGAGCAGGATTATTTCTGCCCCATAGCATAAGCAGAACAAGAGTTGTCAAAATAGCCAGATTGATTCTGAGCAAGATTTAATGTTTGCACACTTTTCCAAACAATTCATAGTCTCAAATAAATTGCTTCCACAGCACTTCCAGTTATTTGGTGTGCAACAATCTTTACGGCAACTTGGACGAAGCAATCTATATGAAGATTCCCAAAGGCTGGGAAACTCCTCAAAACACTAATAAAGTGTGGAAGCTTCGTAAGGCCCTTTACGGTTTTCATCAGGCTGGACGACAGTGGAATTTTCGTCTAGTCGAGGCTTTATTGGAAATTAAATTCTATAAGCTTCTGGGCACAAATGGGGTTTTTATTTCCAACACTTATAATGCGGTCATCCTGGTTTATGTTGATGACATGGTACTTTTTACCAATGGATCGAGTCCTCGTGACCGTACGGTGAAAGCTCTTCGTGGCATTTTTACGATCACCGATCTGAGTCCAGTATCTAAGTTGTCAGGCGTTCAATTTGATCGTGATGGTGATGATATTTTAATTCATCAACGCGATTACATTGATAAGTTGGCAGAGGACTATGGGATCTATTCCGAGTTTCTTTGTAAGATCCCCATAACCGTTGGCACAATGGTTAATTGTGCCAGGGACGGTGAACATATTTTGGATGATAAAGACTTCCCCTATCGTTCCCTGATTGGTTCTCTGTTGTTCGTCGCGTCACGTTCTCGTCCGGACATTCTGTTTCCAGTGATATTGTTATCACAATATAATACGTGTTTTACTAGGAAACACGTAACCCTTTTGTTACAAGTCCTCCAGTATGTGAAGAATACGCAGAATTATTCGATAAGCCTTTCCGCGATCACTGGAGATATACTTTCAGGGTACTCCGACGCCTCTTGGATCTCAGATCGAGATACAAGAAAGAGCTTCGGAGGTTATACGATATCTATATTCGGGGTTCCCATTTCATGGGGTTGCAGCAAGCAGCGCTACTGCGCTCTTAGTACAATAGAGTCAGAATTTATTGCCCTCCTCGACGCTGCGAAAGAAATTGTCTGGCTTCACAAAGTGATTGATCGTTCACGTATAGTCTGACTTCCCGCTCCGACAATGTATTCAGATTCTCTCTCGGCCATATATTTTACGTCTAACAAGATTGAGAATAGGAGAAGTAAACATATCGATGTACGATATTATTTTCTGCGAGATTGGTTGAACGATGGCGTGTTTCATCTTCAGAAAATATCTTCTGTATTAAATCCCGCAGATGTCTTCACTAAATTCTTCTCCCTTGCACGTTTGCTTTTCATGTGCAAACATTTCTACATTGAATTGCGGTAAGTTCCGTTTTCAATGACTTGTTGTTTTTCGATATCCAACAAGATATGTCCCGGAGAATGGGGGGCTATTGATGAGCTCCAACAATTTGTTCTCCGGTTTTTGTTTTGTGTAAATCGCAGATATTATAATAATATTGGATAATTATGTTCATCCCATTTCAAATGTATAAGTTTCATTGCTTTGAATTTTATGTTGTTGATTTATCAATATCTGTAGTTTTATATAATTATTTACTATTTTCCGATTGCCCCTTTTGGGCTACAGTAGCCTGCATATTACTTGTATTTCGTTTTTGGGTCTTAATAATACCCGGTTTTTAGTTGTACCAATTTATCCTTGCCAGACACACTCTCTCAGCTGGCATGAGTACAGAATAAAGTGCTCTATGTTTGTTTTTACTTTTTGGAATCTTTATTTATCTAGTCCAAACCTCAACACATCTGAATACTGTGTGGATGCACGATGCTGACTGATATTGTGTGGTGATAGTAAGAACTGATTACGCTTAACAGTAATTCCATACAGATGTACAAAGAAGAACGTTAAGCGTGATATTCTCCTTCGTATCTCCGCATTTAGCGATAAGATTCCCAAAACACCAACATGCATTAGGCAAATACCGACTGCTGCAATCGAACAAGTAGCTTCGTGCGTGTCCAATTCCTCTCCCGACTCAGTTTACAGTAAAACAAGACATTGATTCCAAAGCGAAGTCCGTCGATAATGCGTCCGGTCCCTGACGTTGTGACGATGCAGCAATATGGAATTCGGATGCCCAATCAATCGCAGTACACAGATGAACCACCCCCTCATTCGAACTAAGTATTCGATTAGTGTTTATTTAAGTTTATAGTACATTTAACCAGCCAAATGTTGGCCTAGTCCATGTATAGCATTTTATTCCATTTTTTGCGTAACCGATAACCGCTACTGCGGTTATATCCAGTCTTAATAAATGTAATGTATTGAGAAAAACCAACTGCTTTCATTCCTGCACACACTCTTAGCTAAAGATTTACATGCAATGTTCGTGACCCGCTACACGTCAGAACGTCAACGTCATAACGTCATCGTCAAAACGTCATCGTCATAACGTCATCGTCACAACACCACGTGGCAATTTGTCTTCAAGAATCGCAGAGTTTCACGAGTCGTGTCCCTGCATAATTGTTTTAATCTTTCTTGCCCATAAAGTATAGTTATTGTCTTTTAACAGTTCTATGTGGTGATGAATCTTGTCTTTGGTCATCGTTGTCATCATTCCCCATTGTCTTCGTCTTCGTCTCAGCAAATACGTGCGCTTTCAAAATTTTAGATTGTTGTTGTAAATCTTTTACTTCTTCAAATTTCTCATTTTGCGTTTGGATTAGCAAATGTTTTTTTTTGAGTTTTGGCATTCGTGGTCAGTGTTGTCGTCAATAGATTTCAAACAATCCTTCTGCTACCATTTGTTGGAAATGTAGACATGGCACAACAATCGTAAGTTAACATTCACTAAGTGTTTATTCATTTCAATCCATGCGATTTGAATACAAAATACACTGGGCCCTTATCAGCCAATAGACGTTACCCTAACGTATTCCCGTTGCTTCTAATAAGTGCTCCCTGACAATGCATTGGCGTTCCTCTGGTTTCGTGAAACTCAGTTTGAAGATCACCTGACTACATGATAGCAACATATCGACATAGCAAAACAATCTGTCACTATGACAACTTGTCGTGTAATGTTGCTAACAAGCGCAAATAAGGTGTATAAAAAAGTTATATTTTTCTTGTAACTAATGTAAGTTTGCAAATATAAATTACAATGCTCAAAAAGTAATGGAAATTTGGCTGATAAAGCAAAGTAAAATTAAAGTAAAGACTGTGCATTCAACTTTGAAAAGGTGAATTCACTTATTTATCTAAAATAAATTTTCTAAACAGAATTTGATTTATTTTGCATCACATCTCTGAAAAGTCAACTTACAAGAATTCATGGAACAGGATTCAGATTAATTCTTTTTGAAATCACTTTTTGACTTCTAGAAGTGACTTAGAAGTATGTTCTGCACCTGTGTTATTTTTTGTTGTGGCCCCAACCCTCCTTCATTAATCCTTTAATCCCCTTCTTCAAAATGAAATAGGGCATTCTGAGATTTAATTTAATAAGTGTGTTCAATTTTTTAAATCATTTTTTTATGTAATTTAAGGAGAAGTGAATTTGTCTTAACAAAATTGAATGTACCTATTCATTCCATTTTAAAGTTTAACTCAAATGCCACTTTATCTTGATGCCAGAATCTGACAAATCCCTTATAAGATCTGATATATAAATGCAACAAAATACATCATTTCAGATATAATAACAGTTAACGACATTATTTCCTTGTGTGCAATAAACAATTTTACACTTTAATGTTTTTGTGAGCAAAAAATAAAATTTAGTGTTTGAATTTGGCATAAAGATACTGGACTTAAACTACAAGATTTACCCATACTTACAGTTTTAAAGTCCACTTCCATGAAAACGCAGCACTCAATCCATTTAGCCACACTGCAATGCAGCTATATTGATGTTTGTGTTTTGCTGATTACAAGTAGAGAAGTAATTAGTTCGTTTAAAATTTATGAGATTTAATAAATATTTATTAGTACTTAGATATCATAAATTATAAATTTCATTTTCTGAAATGGGAAAATACTCAATTTCCAGTAATGCTTTATGGGTAAAATATTGACTTTGCTAAAAAAAATACTTAAGAGAGTTCAATCCCAGCAAAATGTTGCAATGGATGTACTGCATTAACGATGCTTGGAGTAATGCCCTAAAAAAGAAATTTGGCCAGATCTGGTGATCTGGCTGGCTGATCCACCTCGTGTAGCCGTAGACTTTACTCTGACCATGGGTCTCAAACAAGCTCGACAGAAAATCTGGGACAGTGGAAGAGGAGTCTCAAAGTATTTGGGTTACCCCTCCACTCCCAGAAACTCAGTCTTCCATTCCTCTCCGGGAAAAAGAGGATATCATGCTCACTGAGTTGGGTAAGCATAATCAAGTATCGCCGTTTGCACGAGGAGATCAGTCGACCCCTCAGTCCAACGGGGACAGACGCGTCGTCAACCAAATTTACGTTGGACGACATGGCGTTTGTATTCCAACGATCTCAGGCAATGGCAAAAGAAGCTACGGCCCAGCACATCCGTGAAATGGCTTATACTTCCGCAGCATCGTCTCAAAGTAAAAATACGTTCTGAGGAACGAACATTCCTCCGTTTAACGGGCGCCAGGAAGAAGCCTGCAAATTTCTTGAAGTTTGTAAGGCAGCAGCCATGTCTAAAGTTAGAGAGCTAACAAATAACTAAAAATCACAAATAATTACACTTTTATAAAGTGGAAAATCTCAAAGAGAGGCTGCAAACATCATTGGATGTTCTCAGAGCACTGTTCCACACACATGGAACAAATTAAAAACATCAGCAACTGTTACTAATGTCTTACGACCTGGCAGACCTCGAAAAACAACTCCACGTCAAGATAGAAGTATGAAGACTATTTGCAAGAAAAATCAAAAATGTACATCTAAACAGATGAACTTGAAGTGGAAACGTCATCATGTTCATGTGTATGACCACACATTGCGTAATCGGCTGAATGACATGGGATTCCACTACAAAAAAGCAAAAACCAAATTTCTCCTGTCTAAATTGCACAGGCAAAATCGTTTGCCTGGTGTGGGGAGCGTAAAAATTAAACTGTTGATGACTGGAAGACGATCATATTCAGTGACGAATCACGTGTGTGTATTGGGAGTGGAGATAACTGTGGAAAATTTTTTCCTTCGGTCGTAATTTAGTATTTATTCTTCAAAAATTGAAATAAATACGAGGTTTAGTTACAAATTCAAATTAATCAAAACAATTTGGAAAAAGTTTATCTTTTCTCAGATTTCTATTCGTTAAATAATATTAACCATAAAGGGGAAACAATGCATTACTGTGGGAGGAGCCTAACTAAACTACGTCATCATTCATAAATACATTCATATCAGAGTCAATGGAATGCTATTAAAATGACTAATGGCAACTGCTCCCACCAGGGCGGCGCTTCTATCGTTTTCAGTTCTTCATGCAATTGTAAATAAAATGTGAGTAAAATCATATTTTTGCCAGAACAAATTTGGTTTTAAAACTTTTCCACATAATTTCGCACACTTTAAAAGCTTTTTCACATATTGTCGTTTGTTTTTAGTGATTTTACACATTTTTTTGCAAATATGAAATATTTTTAGATACATTTTAAATTGTTTTAAATGTTTTCCCACACATTTGCACTTGGTTTAAATGCATTTTTAAACATTTTCACTGGATTTAATTTTTTTTTTACACACTTTCACTTGTTTTAAATGTATTTGATTACGGCCACAACATTTTGATTACGACCACGATTTTTTGATTACGGTCATTTCACTTACTTCGTTACCATTACATTACCGCACAACATTTCACAATATTATCCGGTCGTCATTGTTTGCTGCACAGATTTTAAGTTGCAACACGTGTTTTGGTTATAACAATAATCGAGTGTAAACAAAGATTTGATATTCGGTAAACATGGAAGCAGATGGATTTCAATTAACTTTTAATGGAAAAACTGCAGAAGTTCACCAATTTACTGTTCTACAACTAAAAAAATTGTTAAAGTCTCATAGCCTAAAGATTTCAGAAAAAAAGGATGATCAAATCAATAGGTAAATATTTTTTTTTCTCAAACAGTATGCTAATATTAATTAAGCTTGGCTTTAATTTTAAATACATTAAAATTTAATTTAAAACTTTGTTAATAGCTAATGTACCAGCAATTATTGTGAAAATATAATAACATTAAACTAAATATTAATTTAGCACCACTTTTTTAACATTCATTTCCTTAAAAAGCTTTGTAACAGTCAAATGGGATTGTACAGACAATATCTGTCTAAAGAAACTAACAGAGCTGGCACGTCAAAAAAATATTTTTGACAGGGAACTTTTCAATTTGCTTCCGAATATACAACACACATTTTAAACAGATAAATAATAACTTTATTTTTTTATACAGTCAAGAATTTTCTTAAAGATTCTGCAATGCCTGCTCAGTTAACTGCACAAGCAATGAATGCTCCAAGTTCATCAAGTGCTGCTAATGAAGATTCAATCTTTATCGACAATGCTACCTGGCTTACCATCAAAACAGCTAGAACTTTAATTCCTGATTTCACTATTTCTGACATGAATGCCTATTTTATTAATAAGAAATACAAGGATGAAGAATCTGTGCAGGATTTTAAAAACATGAACTCTCAATCTGTGGGTCTATTTAAAAAGGGTCATATTCAACAAATTAAAATTTATGTATTGAATGAAATTGTTTACTTAAGATGTACCTGTCTTCCTACAATGAGAAAAAACAAGAATTATAAAATTAAATTAGCAATGGATAATAATTTTGGAATAATTTATGCTAGTTGTGGATGCCCAGCAGGTCTAGCACCTCATGGATCATGCAAACATATTGCAGCATTTTGTTATGCTATTGAGGAATTTGAGAGATTGGGTTATACAGGTAATTATGAAACGTGTACAGACAAACTACAAATGTGGAATCAACTTAGAAAAAAGAAATTAGATTCTAAAAAAGTTAGAGAAATTGATTTCGAACGGATTGAATATGGTAAGTCTAAAACTAAGTCTGGTGTTTCTATTAATCTCATTGTTTTTAAGGGGGAAAAACAACCAAATAATGCAAATGCTGTTTTATTTAAAATTTTAGAAGAAACTACACTGGAGTGTGGATTTAGCCAAATTTTACATGTTGGGTCTAATGTGTCTTGTGATGATGGTTGCATTGAAAACTACATTGTGCCTAAACAAAAAAATTGTATCTGATTAAGATGCAGACAATCTATTGAAAATTGATAGATCAACAATTCAAATTATAGAGCTTCAAACACAAGCATAAAGCTTTTGTAAACAATATTTAGATTTACACAGGAGTAGATTAACAAGTTCTAATTTTGGTAATATATGTAAAACAAAGCCTAACACTAATCCCAAAAATAAACTTAAGCTCATTTTTGGGTACGAATTAATACCGCAAACAGCAGCCATGCAATGGGGCAAAAAGTATGAGCGGGTTGCGTGAAATTAGTATTCCGCTATGTTAAAAAAAGAAAAAAGCCCGTTTCAAGTTAAAAACTGTGGCTTAACACTATTTGAAGATAACCCATTTTTTAGTGCATCTTCAGATGGTGTTGTCATAGATAAAATCACAGGGGAAAGGGTTGGGTGTGTAGAAATCAAGTGTGCGTTTTCATGCAATGGGACTAATGTAACATGTGAATCCCCATTTTTCATTGCTGAAAACAGTAATTTTTTTTGCAAAATTGTTGAAGGGAAATTAGTATTAAAAGAAAACAGCAATTATTATTATCAAGTCCAAGGTGAAATGGCAATTTCAAATGTCTCTTGATGTGATTTCATAGTTTGGACAAACAGTCCAAAAAATAATATATTTATTTAAAGAATTTTATTTGATCAGACGTTTTGGAGTGAGCATATGTTACCAAAGTTATTAATTTTTTGTTAAAATAATGTAAAACTAGAATTGAAAACTAGAAACTTTTTTAAAATTTAAAAAAATTAATGTTGGATATAATTTACACTGTAAATATTTTGTACTATTGCAATTTTACTTATATAATGAACTAAATAAATCATTCAACTTACAAGTGTCATTTATGTATAATTATTTAATTAAGTAACTAAAGGCTCTTGAAAATTTGTAAGCATTGTGCATACAAAGAATTCATCATTTACAACTTTCATATAAGTACAACCCTTTCTAAAAGTATTGAAATTTTTTATTTTTAAAATAAAGGTGCTGTTCTGTGACACTTATTTCCTGTCTAAATAAAATAAACAAATAACCGCTTTACTTTATCTTAAAGTACACATTTTTAGCTACAAAATCAATTTTAAAACTTATAAAAAACTCAAGGTAAAAAAGAACAGTAAGCAAAGTAATAATTGTTAGCTTTCCAAAAGTATTGAAATCACACTTTTGCATTCCAAAAGTATTAAAATCACACTTTTGTATTCCAAAAGTATTGATATTTTCACATTAGAACTTTGTTACATCTCCTTTTGCTTAGATAACAGCCTGAATTCTAAGTGGCATTGTGTTAATTAAATGCTGGCACTGTTCTTGTGAAATTTTTTTCCACAATTGGTTCAATCAATGTGTTAACTCCTGTTTTGAGCGAGGTTTGTGTTGTCGTATTTCTTTTTTTAAGCAATACCATAAATTCTCTATTGGGCTTAGGTCAGCGTATTTGGTGGCCAATTTTGAATGAGCTTGACTTTCTTGTCAATTAAGAACTTAGTTGTGACACTGTGACCGATTGGGGTCACTACAACCACGCCCCAAAATAGCCAGTGGCAACCCACCAGTAAACATGGGGGTTGATGG
>JAQFXT010002110.1:0-13591 GCA_034683725.1 Strigamia crassipes
GTGTTAATGTGTTTATTTCAGAGTCTATGGTGTTAATGTGTTTATTTCAGAGTCTATGGTGTTAATGTGTTTATTTCAGAGTCTATGGTGTTAATGTGTTTATTTCGTGAACATGAATTGGAGAAATGAAAGCAAACATTTGGTAAAATTGGTAAAACATTTGATAAAATTGGTAAAAACATTTGGTAAAATTTTTTTAACAGTTAAAAAAAAAAATTTTAAAAAAAAAATTTTAAAAAAAAATTCTAAAAAACAAAAAAATTTTAGGAAAAATGCAGCCTCTTCACCTCAAAGGTCGCCTCATTGGAGAATCATTTTTGCCACTAAAAATAGCCTGATTCTTTTAGAGATCAATGCTTGCTTACCTTAAACTTGAAACTGAATAATCTGAAATCGTTGAAACTGTGTATTTTATTGGAATTGCTTACTTGAGTTGTAAAGCTATTCTCTGTGTAAGACAGAGTTATATATTTTACCTAAGTGGCAGACGGAATTTGGATGGAATCACAGTGGTTTATCAGATGATATTGTCTACCTGCCGTATTGCCATCGCCCAAAATTGGTGAGAAAATCTCCTATTACTTATTCAATAAAACATTAAATGGAGCTGAAAACGAAGTAAAAACGTTTCTACTTTGTTTTTCAGCTTCGATTTCATTTGCCTTTACATTTCCTATTTGTATTCGTTTTAGACCATATTTGATTCGATTCGCTTTGATACATAAAAACAACATTTTAAAAATATCGATTTTTCATTTCCAATATTTGAAACAGAAACCCAAACCCCGATATTACAAAAAAAAAAATTAATTCTTAAATTTTGCCGTCCGAGGCCTGTGCCTTGTGTGCCTCTCCCTTGAGCCGGCCCTGGTTTTATGTATTCTTAAGTTTGTGTTATGCCCAACCAATGCAAGTCGTACGTTTTCTTAAGCAAAGTACAGTAAACTTTAGGGCTGGGACATTTAAATTCTCCAATCCTCAAATCCCACAAATCTTAAAAAACATTCGAGATTCGAAAACTCAAATCTTCTACCATTTTTTCTTCATTAAAATCCCTCGAATCTCTCTAATCCTTCCTATAAGACAGAAATAATAATCCGAAAAAAAATTTAATTTTGAAAAGAAGTATTTTTCGCTTTTTATTATTTTTAGACTAGAGATTCAAGAATGGGAGATCTAAGAAATCGAGAATCTTTTAAGATTCGTCCCACCTCTAGTAAATGTACTCTCCCATTTACTTCCGTCTACTTTCATTTTAATCAGAAAAAAATCTTTAATACCCATAATTAAAACGTAGTATATTTCCACGACACACCGCATTAATTTTTAAAAATAAAGTTTAATTTCTTCCCTTTTCTTATGTCATTTTTAGATAACATTTCGTTTTCGACATTGTTCAGTGTTAAGCATGAATCTAACTACGCAACCCCAAGAACATTCAAATAATGCACAATTTGTAGAAGATTTTCTACACTGTATCAAATGGAAATTCAAACTGAGTGAACTGGAATGGGCAAGTGACCATACCACTTTGTGTTACAAACAAGCTGACCTAAATTATACAGTAGGAGAGTACAACATATCCAGTGACAATTTAACGTGGCTGTGTGTTCCTCAAATAGCCTTTTCATCACCAATACCATTCGTGACAACACACAGTATGGACATTATATTCATATTTCTTTGGTCATTTTCTATATTAAGTTTAGTGATTACAGTGACACTAAATTTTTCTAAACCAGAGTCACGTTGTGATTTTAGACCAATGAATTACCACATGATTTCTTTGTGTTTTCTATATGCGTACTGCATTGTCTTTCTAACAGTTGGTTGCACTGATTGCGATGATCAAGTAAAAAAACAATTGTTGGATGGGTTCCTTAATCTAGCGCTTCTTTCGACGCTCACATGGCTTAGTGTATTTGGTTTTGATATGTGGAAACATTTTCATCCTGACAAAATGTTGATCTCCACTTCTAAATCGAGTGAAAATTTTTGGCTGAAATCTTTGTATGGCTGGGGAGTGCCTGTGATTTTACAGCTATGTAAATCCATTGGAGATGAAGTCATTTGTCAGGAGTTTCACTTTTGTGAAACTCTACAAGCTGCAAAAGGCGTAAATTATGCAATTACTGACTACATATTCATCATAGCAAATGTTTGCTTGTTATTTAGTGCTAATGTTATTCTACTCATATTAAATATTATTAATTTGAGAAAAGGATTAAAAAAGCGACCAACAGATCATTACACCAGTAACAAAGTAAAATTTCCATAGTAAGTTTTTCTAAATTACTGTACTTCATCAATTTAAATACAGTTGGCCTCAATTACAAGTCGTGACAAAAAAAATCGTTTTCTGTTAGATCACAGCCAGATAATTCGAATTATCCGGCATTCTTGTCATGGCATGCCTTCAAAAACGAGGTTAATACAGCACAAGCCGCAACTTTAAATCGATGAAATACGGCATACTGAATTTGATAAACATTTTCAAGATCAAAATTATTTTAGTTTTCAGGTATACCTTAGACTGATTATACTAATGGAATTAGGCTATTTCATTGTGGTGATTTTAGATTACACCTTAGGACCATTCTACAGTTTATCTCTGCAGTTATTTAATGAATTTGTGTTTGCAATTCAAGGTTTTTGCCTATTTCTGATTAACGGATTAAAACCATTAGTAAAGCTATTGGTTAAAACATGTAAACCATATTAACTAATCATTTTGGAATTGATCACTTCTTTATTGGTTGAGAAAAATCACACGATCAGTTTTATGTATTCTTGAGTTTTCTGAAACTTTAATTATTTTCAAAGATGCAACTCATTAATTTTTTTAAATAAAATTTATTTTTATTTTTTATTATAGTGTAACTTTTAAATACCATTAAGCTCCGAATAAACGCCGGGTCCTGGTATCGGCCTGGGCACAGATTAATAAATTTCACAAATGCTTAAAAATATATTATAATGCTCATTTCTTTTTACTAAAAATCAAAACAACTCAACAATTAATTTTCATTGCTTTTAGGCTAAAAGCCAAAACAAATCTAACAATTGCCAGCTGCGCCAATGTTATTCTGTGCAGTACCGTGATTACCACTTGGCGCGCTGCTGTGCATCTTGACCTTGACAGCATGCGCTAAACAAAGGATTTTTGAACAAGTGTCGCATCTGTCTCTCTTCCCTAATCTGTATTCCTGTCGATACAGAAAGTGTGATTAGCGTATGAGCATATCATGGTGCATAAGCAGACATCTCATTTCGGCTATGTTAGGTTGGGCCATATTCTGAGCCAATTACAGTTTTTTGAAATTTAAACAGCACAAGAAAATCTTTGTGTATTTTCCCAGCATAAACTCCGCAACGGCATAAATAAATACTCTCTGCTGCGCAATTGCGGAAACTCTTGATTTAATTTGCCTGATTCCACCAGTGCCAGATCGCTTTTGGGTAATAATCATAAATTTGGTCACCATCCGACATGTTTGTAATCTTTTATATTGCAGGAATTCCATCAGTTGGTCAATTTCCAGCCATTCCCCGCGCACGAATGTCATAAAACCGAAGACAAAAGAAAAATCTTCAACAACTTCGACTTTATCGACTCACCGTGTGACACCATACCGTCGATTAAATTTCCGCCACCATTGACTGCGAATATTTGAATGTAAACAACCGGCCGCCATTTGTTCCAAACGAAATTCCATTTCCCCCTGCTTTAAAAACCCGAATAAAACGACAACGAGGCATTAGAATTCCGTACAACAACGACGAAATAATTTTCAATTTTTATTTCAAACGTTTTTCTTTTGTAACAACTTTACGAGTTTGGCACAAACGTTATCTTTAGTTGTTTCCACGTCGACATCTTCGTCGATCTCGTCATCCTTGTCCTCGGACGATGAATCGTCGATGTAATAACTTTCGAGATTCGCTTTCTTAAACATTACAAGCGTTTTGTTTACTCGTTCGCTGGACGACTCCTCCGCGTACAGTTTGAAAAATTCTTCGTGTGAGGAATACCAATCGAACGTAATCCCGCATTTTGCCGAAGCAAACGTCTATGTCTAAAATGGAATTTCATTAACATATTTACATATTTTACTTTAAAACATAAGTTTCATACCTTTAGTAAATGTGCTCGATATAATTTTTATATCTAAAAACAAAAACAAAAAAAAACTAACTTTGTACACTCAATATCTATTCTTTCTTTCAGATCCAGCAATGTTTTCAACAAGACACACACAAGCTCTAGAATCGACTTCTTGGACATTTCGAATAATCAACGCTAATGGAGTAGTCTTTAAGCGGCACCCAAAAGTTAAAGGTAGGAGATTTCCTTGTTGATTCTTCTGGAACCGTACAAAAAAAAAAAATAGAAAAAAAATTGCATATTGATGGGGTTAGTTTTGTGCGAAATTGGTGATAATAGTACTATAATGACTGGTGTTGGATGACCTTGGCCTATACAAGTTCAAACAGCCAGACCCTTTACAGAAACAGACACGATTTTTTTCGTATCTAAAGTTTTCGATGGCACATTTTCTTGGATTCTGTCAAATCAAATCAAATTTTTAATCTGAACAGAACAGACGGCTTCTTGGTCAGCAAACAATTTCGCATGTTTGTCTAAAAGTTGTCCCAAGGTTTTACCCAAGAAAGGTTGCATTTTTAGGTTGTGGAAATAACTAAATTTTGAACCAATTGTTTACAGAAATTAAATATTTTCTTTGAAATTTAAATACGAACGACTTAAACTTTGTGTACTACTGTACTCATGACTGTAATATAGAATAAACACCCAGTGAAACGCCAAGCATAAGCACAGTGGCTTAGGTGAATCTATGTAAAAGTCTTTATTTTAAATCTAAATTTATGAAATTCTTGTATAAATAAGTGATTTCTAGTCGAATGAACAGGGTGAATACTCTTTGTTGATTTTGTCTTAATTATAATTTAATTGTAGTACTCGTTGAAGAGTCTTTATCTTCTAAATCTACATCGATGATTGTGTTATGTTGCTTTGAAGAATATCGATAAACAACAAAACTAGCAAGAGCCTAAAGTAAAGAATAAAATTATATACATTACTCAATCTGAGAAAAGGATATATATAAATTTAAAATTTGGTCTCACCACTAAAATGTGCATTGCAACTACTACTAATGAGGTGTTTTGGAAACCAATTGCATCGTATAAAACACCTGATAGAGATGGGCCTAGAAAACTCCTGGAATTTTAAAACATCTCAAGTTAAGAGTTGGTATTTAAAATTAAATTTTAAAATTGTATTGATATTTTATACCCTAAAGCTAATCCAGATATCCACAGACCAGATACAAGACCATATGTTTCAATATTGTCAGGAAAACCGTGGGAACTAAAATTGAATAAGAAAAACGTAATTAAATACACGTAGTTTGTCACTGTACAAAATAATATTTACAGAGCCTCTTTACTCGTATCCAGAAATGCAGATACAAATTCAGCTCCACCACCCACACCATGAAGAGCTAATGAGAGAATCAAGAGCCATAGCTCTCTAAATCATAAACATGAACCATCTTAATATTGAATACAGCACACTACACTGCAGAAAAATTGTGTGTAAAAGAGTATTGTTAAATTCTGATGACATTTTGAATATATTTTAATTTAGATGCCATTTTATTTAAAGAATTAAGGGTCACGCACCACTTTAGGTGTTACAAATTTGGATGAGGTGTAATCCATGCTTTTACACTTCTTATTTCTTGCAGTGTAAATCATATTGTACTGACTGTTTTAGTTGAAGGAAGGGAGCTGGTCCAATGAAAGTAAAACTTGTGGCTATTATAATTCCTCCAACTGTACAAATTAGCTTAGGATCTACCTACGGTAATTAATATGTTAATTAGAAGATTGGTTTTTAGTATTTCATGATATTTTACTCCTTTTTCTGCCAGTAAACCCCAAGGGATTGATGATAAAGCGTAAGTGCCTCCATTCACCATAAACACTAATCCAACCATTGATTGGCTCATATTAAACTATAATTAAATACAAAAATTGAATTTACACTTGAAAAATTTAATAATTTTAAGTGAAACCTTTTGTTCTAGTTGAGGTTGAAGTAAGGCGTGTGTAAATCCCAAACTAAATGCTACTGCTGTTACTGAATAGTAACAAACCATGACTGCAGGAATTGAGAGTAATTTAAGTAAACTAAGAGGTCTACATTTTGGATCATCTATATTTAAAACAAAAATAAATTTTTTCGTTTTATTACTTCGATGATAAATTTCCAGTTACTTGCCTATTTTTGGAAACAGAAAGAAAGTAACACAACCAGCTACCAACAATATACTTCCCGTGACAGCAAATGGAGTTAAGTATCCTCCTATCTGTCTAATAAAGAGATTACGTTTTAATTTGGAATTATTAAATGAATTTATTGAATTACCTCGTACATAAATCCACCCGCTGCAGGTCCCACGATCATTCCTAGAGCAAAACCTGTTTCCAGCACAGACTGTTAATAACGAGTTTTGTTATTTTTATTAATGTATCCTAAGTCGGATGCTCAAGTAAGTGCTTACAAAAGTTGTTGCAATAGTTTCGGGAAACTCACTTGCAACTGTTGCATAAGCAGCTGTAAGGTATGCGGATTGGCCTAAAGCTTCCACGATTCGAATAATAAATGCTAAGGCAATAAATGGAGCACCTGCAGGAACCCTGTCTAAAAACCTATTTGTATTAAATTTAATTATTAGATTAACTGCGTAATGGTAATTCATAATTTATTAGTTTACCCAAACAAAATGCAAGCAATTGCCATAACCATGGAACCATAATTAAGCATTGGTTTTACACCCAGTTTTCTTAACTATATGGGAAAAAAAGAAAAAGAATATTGAATTAATACATTTTCTAGTGTTTTTTTTTAATTTCTTACGTTTTTTCCGTATACAAAACACGCAATGCAGTTCACCAGCTCAAAAACTCCAAATACCATCCCATAAACAGAGGCTGAAGCGCCTTTACTACTTGCCTGCAAAAAAAAGAGTTTTTCAGTTTACACAATAGAGGGTCGATGAAATGTAAATTTCTTCACCAGTTTTGGGAAAAATGGTGCTTGAATTGAGTAACAACTGCCTGCACACGCATTAATAGCCCAAAATAGAAGGAAAATAGTCCATTGGCGAGATGTATAACGAGAGCAACAGCTATTAGATTTTGAATTATCCTTATCTGGAGTCGTAGTAGTAATCACCTGTTTCACTTGCCCGACTTCCTGCGGGCTGATTAGCTTTAGTAACATTTCCGCTTCAGTTGTCTTGTCTGATTTAATCTCACTAATTTAAAATAAAAATTAGGAATGTTTGTAGAAATTAAAACAAAAACATATTTAACTTACTCGTGTCGGAAAGATTCGCTGGCCATTGAAATGAACGTGTTACTTTTGCAATCTCAATTGTGAACGAGGTGATTTAAGCTTAAATTTTATCAGTAGAGGCTCCGTGTTGCGTTTTGATATAGCGCATCGAAAAAGTAAATAGTCAGATGTTTTGCACAGACTCGTGAGTCATATAATATTAAATGAGTTTAGCTGTAAAAAGTATGGAGGAACAGAAGGAAATAATTACTTGGAGTGTTTTAAATGGTTTGACTTAATTTTTGATAAATTTAAGTGTGGACTGACAATACAGGGGGAAGCTTTAACTTTCCCCCTCCCCTTCGTCACAACTTAGATCAAAATATTATTTTCTGTAATCCATTAATATTTCAGCTGGGTTCAGAGTCCTGTATTGTTATCGTGTGCGTAATCTCGTGTTCTGGGAATTATTTGGAAATGTGTGGCGAGCAAAGAGCAAAAAAAAAAAAATGATTGGCGATTACGTTTAAATCACTATAATTGGTGTTGAGAAATTTCAAAACATGTGGTTGTTGCATTTATTTTATTTACATTTTGTTTGTTGCAAATGAATAAATACATTATAGTAATCATCTAAGCATCAACACATTCTCCATCACGACAAACCTGTAAAAAAAAAAGTATTTAAACCAGAATTAATACCAGGAATGATAAATTGAATTTTTGTAATTTTTTTTTTTTTTACTTTTCCCGATGAATCACACTGTGAGTTTTCGTCAGCATTGCCTCTCGATTTCAGTTGCCTTTGGTCCTGGGTGCACCAAAGCACCGAGCAAACATCATCTTGATTCTGCATGTCGATAAGCTTAGTTAATGTACACAATATTCAATATTCTCACAAAACATTTACCTTAACGTATGCCTTGTACTTTTCACCGTAATTACGTTTACATTGATCATCTAAACTTAAAATCTGATACAAGCATTCACTATTAATGCAAAAGCCGCCATTCCCACAATAGGAACCTTGCTTGGCCGTAATCGATTCAGTTCCATCAGAATTTGAACATTTCAATTCCGCGCATACATTTGGATCATCCTAACAAAATGTGAAATTAGAAAATATATTACTCTATGAACTTTTTAATTTTTTATTTGTTTGAATTACTTTATTGTTTGCAGAATAATCATTTCCTTTTTCCTCTTGGCATTGTTCATCTAAACTGGGAACAGTACTAGGACTGCATACACCATTGAGACACACCTAAACAAGAGTTATGTCATTAAATTACATTACAAATGTAATAATAGTGAGTTTCTTTTTCTTTTTTGACGTAAAACTACGTCCGTTCTACGTCTTAAGGATTAATCGGGGTAGAATTGGCTCATAACTTTTCACCGCGTAACGTCAATGATTTTTGGGTAAATGAGTTTTGGGTCTAAAGAATGATTTTTTTGGGGAAAAGAATAATATTTTAGGGCTAAAACTAATTATTTTTGTCGAAAAATGATTTTTCTGACTAGGTGGCATGCAAGGTCGTTATATGCTGTTGTAGACACACATTTAAGTTCACTACAGAAATGTACATATTTATTTATACTTACTTTTTGGATGCCGCATGGTGTGCCCTCAACTGCTGCTCCATTTGAAGTGGCACGGTTACTTCCTTTCTGGGCACACCACAATTTTGAACATATATCTTCCTTAATCTGATATGTTACAGTCAGAAAATACGTACGTAAGGTACAGTTTTAGATGTAAAACAAAAATTATTGTTTGTACTTTCTACTTACCGTTCCAGAGAATTGGTATGTGTTATCACCAGTTCTTTGTTTACATTGATCATCTAAAGTACCAGCCATAAAAACTGGCCAATCTGAAAGCAATGGCACAGCAGGATCACCGCTTGGTTTATTCCACGTGCACTGACCGTCGTCGCTTCTATCCAATACCGGTTAAAAACTTTTTAAATTGTAACTACCACGTACAGAAAACAATGATTTTAAACAACCTTAGGAAATCAGTCATGATTTTTAAGGAACAGGATGAAAAGTGCCAATTATTTTCGTTGAATTGATTAGTTGCCATTATATACCCATCCGACTGTGGACAATCTTCGGCACCTACTTGTCCGTCGTGAGGAACATTCAACCTAAATTTTAATTATTGAAATTACTAAAAAAGCTTTTTTTTTTTGGTTTGATTTGCTCACGTGTGTGCTAATTCGTGAGCGGCTGTTATAACGCCGGTAAACGCCGGAGCGATATCTTCAAAAAATGCCGTATTGTATCCGTCCGTGTTGCACGAAGTTCCAATATAAGCTAAGCCTGTGTAGAAAATGATCATTAAGAATATTGTATACTCAAGTACAGTTTACATTTTACAACCACTGTACCGCACCTGCTAATGTGTAATCCGATGATGCAGAGCCTACCGACCCACCATCAATTCTAGAATTTATTAATTTATTTTTAAAAATTCTAATTAATCTTATTTGTCAACGTACGCGGTTTGAAGTACCACTGAGTCAGATTGGGGCAAACTTTTCTGACCGTTTAGCCAAGTTCTAAAATCATTTAGTACTTTTTGTGCATCTGCATGAATCCCACTTACAATATTGTTGGTTATGAAAGGCTGCGCTTCTGGTGTCTGTAAGGATAGATATAGATTGTTAGTGAATTTAGTGTGCAATTAATGTAAGTTTACTTTAAAAGTGACTAATCCGCTGATTGATATTGATACGCTGGGATCAGATGCATCGGAGTACCGTTGCTTCACCTGAAAATGTAATTTATATATTTTTTTAAAAATGTATCATAGCGAAAAAAAAAAAAACTGTACGCTTACAGAATTCCAAAATATTCCCAGATATTTGACAATTGTATCGTGATCAAAATTTAATTTTTTACTGTTGATATAATCAAAGGCGATTAATACTTCAACGGTGACTTCATCCGGTACCTGTGCACCTACTTTGGCATTGCTTTTTTTGGAGGTCCCCACGTTTGGCGTGACTAAAACAAAACTAAAGTTGTACAGTATACATTCAGGGTCTAGTACAATGTTTTAAAACGTACGGTAATCAGTCGCTACTGCTCGAATTTGCCTGTTTTTCACTTGGGATAGGATTTTGGAAATGTCCGGTCGAACTTAATCAAATTCAAAATATTTTATTAGTATTTAATTCACTAATTAATCATTACGTGTCTAACTGTAATCGGCATGTGATGCTGTTTTTCCTTGTTTTGTCAACGCTATGGAGTGCAGGTTTTTTCCACTCGAATGAGGTTCGATTGTGATACGATCATCAATAACACCACGCTGTGAATAATGAATCACATTAATATTCCGTATAAGGATATGACTCTGACCCAATTTGACTAACCACTAAAACGATGTTATTGTCACGCTCGATGTGCACGGAACCTTTACCTCCATTCACACTATAGAATGAATCAGAACGGACATTTATATCCTAGAGCAGTTTAAAAAATGAATTTAGAACGAATAGACAAAACAGTTAACATCAAGCAATTATATTGTACTAATTTTAATTTAAAAAAAATTTTTTTTTTTTTACTTTTATGGGTGTTAATGATTTTCCATCTGCTGACCAAGTGCGGAATCCAGGTTTGAAAACCGATGGTGCCGGTTGCAAAGTGTATCGTCTGTGTCTTCCAAACGCCTTAAAATGCAACTGGTCAACGCTTTTACCACTCACGAAACGTACTTCACTAATTTCTTTGAGTTGTTTAGCCAGCACGACATCTTGGAACAGAACTTGAACAAGTAAAATCAGAACTGTGGTAGAAGATGTCATGTTATACAAACACGTAGGGATTTAAATTTGAATTTATTTATTTATTTCCTTTTATATTAAAAAATTTTTACACTGAAGGAAAACGGAAATTGTGTGTCATTCAGCAATGCCTACATTGCGACATTCTCTATTTTTCTATTTACAGTACACATAAAAAAGTTCTTAATTATAGAGCAATCGTCTAATAAACTTCTTACATAGATATCCCGGTTTTTTAGCACTGAATACACTAAATGCATATTAGTTTTGATCCTATTACATATTTCCTGGCTGTACAATGCAGTGCTAAAATTGCCATAAAATGAAGTAAAATGTTAGATGAAAAAATGAATAGATGCTTCTAGTCATACACGTACCGTGCGTCATCAGTTCATTCATGCATAAAAATTACAATTTCTTGGAAAAAATACGTATTGTTTGAAATGCGGGTTCTATATTTTTTAATTTTTATTAAAACCACAATCACAGTACAATTGTGGAAAATAAAATTTCCTTTGATTTAACTGTTTTAAGATTAATTCACCATTGAGATTTGATGAAATCATCATTGGCCCGGTCAATTTTTTAACACTGTGGTCAAGGTAAGACAGTTTACCAGAAACAGGAGACCGAGTCAAGACTGATGTCATTGAATCTCAATGGATTTTTATGCCATTTGGTAGATTAATCTTAAAACAGTTAAACCAAAGGAAAGGTTATTTTTTCCACAATTGTACATAATCATGAGCTGTTAAAACGATTTACAGGCAAGGCGTCATATTTATTACTTGTCACTGGTGTAATGATTGAGTGTCTACAACTAAATAAGTTGAATTTAGGTCTTAGGAGAGTAAAAATCGCTAGTTCCATTGTAGTTATAGTTATAGTTATTAAGTCTTGCCAGTGCCGATTGACATTTTATTTTATTTTTTGTCACTACATCTTTTCTTTAAATGTTTTTTTTTTTAATTAGTTATTTTGCCAGCCTATCACTTTACCGTTGAAACACAAAAATTACATATTTTTGGTAGAGCAAGCAATGTTAAAATAAGTTTGGTACTTTGTCATCAGATCGTGAACGTAAAGTACAGGGGCTTTTAAATGTTACATATGTAGTCTTAGTTTCACCAAAATTTCACCACAACGGAATATGATGCCGACCAGTACACATTACGACAAAAAACACCGGTTTGCTACATTACAGATTTTGTTAGCTTTAATAAGCCAATAAAGATTATTAATTTAAGGAAATATTGGAATAATTTTAAGGTGGTCGCAATTTACAGATTTCTCAAACACAACATAAATACCAATATTTACTCACCATTAATGCGCGACTCTCCAATAGAGCGCGGGTAAAATTTTATTCTCCCTAAAGTGCACCCACGCACAACCAGAGGATTTACGGTATTTTGTTTTTTCTCATTCATTTTGGCACACCAGAATTAAAGATATCTTTCTTGCTGTCTGTGGGATGATTCCGAGGATCCAAACTTGCATTCGCACTGAGAAAACCACAGAAAACCTGGATGAAGTAAACGGCAGATTTTCTAGCCATATCAAACAGCAAAAGCAGTATAAACCATCCACGAAAACGATCCAAAAATATTAAGGAGATTTTATTATAGATACACTTAAACTACTGATGGGAACTAGCAGAGTTTTCATTTTTATACCGCGAGTTATGAGGTTTCAGGAGCGTGGTGGCTTGGCGGTTTGTTTATTTTGCTGTTACGCCTCCAATCGTGTCTTTCTCGAACCAAACATTTTATGGCGCTGAATTCGACTCCATCAGAACGAAACACACTATCAGGTTCAAAACCAAATCACATGGAGGAATATGAGTACCGTATACTGGTATAATGAATGAGTACTCACAACCAAATATTTAGAGGGAAAACACTAGTTACATTCAATTTTTACAAGCAAAGATGGCCGTTATGTATTAAGTCCTGCCGGTGCGGATTGACATTTTATTTCAGAACTAGTCAGCGTAAACTAAATTGAACAACCGCTTTACTGTATTATTAATCAATGTTTTTAATTTGGCTATTAAAAATTTATAATGATTTGAGAAAAGACACTGTTGCTATTGTGGTCAGATTTATTTATTATTTGTTGTTTAAATCAATCAATAGACCTTTGAAGAGGAATCACATTGGGCAGGGTGATTGGGCCGCTTGCTATGGTTGAAACCCATTGAAAGCTTTGACGCTTATCTCAGCTTTTCCCACAACACTGTGCAGGACGTTTTATTGTGATAACAGTGATAATTCATTTAACAACTTCTGTTTCTGATTCAGAGACACGAGGGGTATAACATTTGATGGTTTAGTTATAGTTGTGTCATTCATTAAAGACATTTTTATTAGTTTATCGTTTTCCTTCTCATCGCACTTGTTTAGTTTTCGCTTCATATTCCAGT
>JAQFXT010002111.1:0-13589 GCA_034683725.1 Strigamia crassipes
CTGTGCTCATGACTTACGAGTTGTGAGCCCAGCGCTAAAGCGTTCAAGCTTTGATAACATTAATTGTTATCAAAGCCATTACATTGCCATTGTTGTAGGTAACTCACCGATTGAGCCGTTGCTCTCGTGAGTTCACGCTACAACCCCATCGCGAATCGAGGAGAAAACGTGAGTGACGACGGGCGAGAAGACGAGACGTTTCCCGCCATATTCTTTTGTTTCATTGTGTTAGTAGTTAGCGTTAGTGTTTTTGTTAGTTCAAGCTGTTCGACAGCAATTCGTTATTTGCTTAATATTCATTTCATTTTAATTACTAGTCATGATTAACATTCACCACTCGATTATCTGTGATAATGTTTTATTGTATTCAATTTAATTATAGTTTATTAAACTATTTGTGTTCATTTTAATATTGAAATAAGTTGTCCTTATTTCAATATATATTATTATCTTACCCTAGACATTACTGGCCGTGAGAGTAAGACTGAGACAGCATCTCAACGGTGATTAAGCTTAAATTTCGAGTTATTTATAAGCGTAAACCCGGATCGCCGCACTCTCGGCTCGTGATTCCTCAAAGTCCGGGCTGTTTCATTTTTTCAGTCAGAAGTTAGGAGCAGGAGTAAGACCATTAAATAACTTTTCAAAGTTATTTTTACTTCACAGCTTAATGCAGCAGTAAAAGCCTTTACCTTTTCATGGAATTTCAGTTTGGGATGGCTTGGAATTCTTTTTTGGGATTAAGGGAATGGAGTTTTAAATGAGTTTTGATGCTTCGTTGTGTGCAACCATACCAAATTCACTAAAAAATATAATATAATATTTCTTTAACGTGGATTGAAATTCATCGATTTTATTGACATATTAAAGATACGCTGTAATAAAGATGGTTATTAACCCAAAACGTTTTCGACCTATCACGGTCTTCCTCAGTGGGTGTAAATGTATAAGTAGCTATCTTTTAAGAAGTAACTAAAATTGATTTGTATCAGTTTTTTTCTTTCTTGCAAACTTTGCGCGAAGCCAGACAATAAAACTAGTATACATGTAATGTCTTTGTTATTAATTTGCTATAGGTTTCTTACGTTTGCTCGCTTTTTTTTATCACAAACCGTCTTAGAACTTATAGATTATGTATCACGCAATTATTACACGTGTGCATCTGAAAAGCAGATACACAGATGTTGAACAGATGGAATCTAACATGAGATAACATTGTACTTCATTATTATAAAACTTCAAGGTCTGATCCAAATTGAGCATTTGCAGAAGTTACTTTCTTGACACATCTCAACATGGTTGCTTTGACTTCCGCACGTTATTTCGCCCTTGCGTTAATTGTGTTAACAACTACAATTTCTGCTGATGATAATGTGAGTAGTTGCACATTATTTTTATTGTTTTTAAATGTTAATTTGTTTTTAGGAATGTGTATTGGTAGACAAAATAATCAGCACAACTTGCAAGGCTGTGGAGAATCAAATCAAACAAGATAATGGCAAAGTAACTTGTAAACAAAGAAATATAAGTTATCAAGTGTAAAATAAAATTGTATTTGCAGCTAGGACAACAAATGTGTGACTGCTTTACCACATTCATGAAAGCCGATGTAAGTAAATTCTGGCTTCTCTGCATAACACAATTTAAAAGAAAAATTTATATTTGCACAGTTAAGTTATTGCCAACCAGATAATTATGATTTTGCAGATGCACCTATGTGTGGAAAGTTATTTAAATCTGTAAGAAAGTAAGTGTGGTTTTCTGGAAAATTTTGCTGTAAGTTCTTCTATTTTATTAGAATGCGTTTAGAGAAATCAGTTCCAGCAGCAACAAACTTGCCGAATACTTCACTAATGATCTGTTTAAGAATATCTTTGGAATTTGTTCCGGAAAGAGTGAAGAAATGATTATGAAATCCGTAAATTCGATGTTCAAAGAAGGACCAATTGCAAATGGTTTAGGTGAATTAC
Organism: Strigamia crassipes; assembly: GCA_034683725.1. Classification (NCBI taxonomy): domain Eukaryota; kingdom Metazoa; phylum Arthropoda; class Chilopoda; order Geophilomorpha; family Linotaeniidae; genus Strigamia; species Strigamia crassipes. The sequence continues at coordinate 1,971 of JAQFXT010002111.1, forward strand.
TTTTGTGATTTTTATTTTGGTTTTACCTTGTGTAATCAACACGGTTGTTTTTTTGCAGAGGGGGTTGCTCAGACTGGTTTACCAACAGACGTGGCAAGTTCATTTATTCAGTGCTACAGAGAGTTTCGGAAATTGGCACAGGGTTCCGTTTAAAATGTTTCTGTATTGAAATTTTGGTTTTTATAGTGGGTTCTGATATTTAAATTGTATTTTTTTTCAGTGCAATGCAATTATTATCCACTTTGTTTCAATTTGATTTTATCATTGGTGCGTGTAAACTGTGAATAACAGTTAATTTTTTTCCTGGTTATGTAACATGAGTACTCAGTGTTAAAATTACGAGGAATAAAAGAAAAATGAAGTGAATGGTAATGTTTTTCGTTGTTTTTCCTTGATCGAATCTTACCACAAGCCTGGGTTTGTCAAGCCAGAGTTTAGTATTTTATTTAGCATCTGACAAATAATAATGATGCTTTTGATCGATAAAGATTTTGTATTTCAAAATCCACGAAATGTTTTAAAATTTTTGTGGGATATCAGAAAATTTTAAATTTCCTGTTTGAGAAATCTTGGAAATCATCATAAAACAAAGCTCGAAATCTGAATAAATAATCTTCAAAATTTAAAAATCTTTGAAATCTTAAGAAAAGTCTTATAAACTACTGAAATCCTAAGAAAAGTCTTATAAACTATTGAAATCCTAAGAAAAGTCTTATAAACTATTGAAATCCTAAGAAAAGTCTTAAAAACTATTGAAATCTCGAGAAAAGTTTTAAAAATCATTGAAATTTCGACAAATATCGTACAAATTCTTGGTACGATCTACAACTTTGTTTGTAAATCTTAATTGAATCATAAAATCCGTTTGATATCCTGAAATTCGTACGAAATCTTTGATATTTCTAACATCCCCATTTTCAAGAAATCTTTAAATCGTGCAAGATGTGAAAAATCTCTTTTGTTTTTCTCCTGATGTGGTTTAAAATTAAGAAAATCTAAAAAAGCAAAATCTAAGTTTCGTATTTTTTTTATTATTCCGTTTTAAAAAACAATTCCAAAAATATTTATAAATCATAAACAACACATCCAAAAAAAAAAAAGAATAAAAATTACTATGTAAATATTTCCCATTATAACATTTGCATATTGGAAAAACATCACGTGACTCAACCCGTTCAAGCGTCTATAAAACGAATTTCTCGACCAAAATCATTCAGTTCGATCTCCGACCCCAACCCAAACAATTCACAATCGAGATGGGCAACGTCGAAAGTAGCGGCAGTGAAGTGTATTTGGCGAACGGGTGCAGCAAAGAAGTTCGAGTGCGTATTTGCTACGACCGACCCGACGTGAGCATGAAATTCCACGGCACCAGCGCGAGTGGAAGCCTAAGCACAAAATCCACAAAATCTGAAATGACTGTAACGCCGAATCAGGTGGTTCTTCTGCACAAAGAAATGCGGACATTGAACAGTGGGTTTATGGTTGGCGGCGATGTGTATTGCACCATTACCACCAGCTCCGGGACTTGCGTCTGCGATAATTACCGTGTGCCGTACGACCGATCGTTAATCGTCACTAGTAACATGAATATTACCTTGGCTAAGTATGGACGTCTATGGGTGGATGAGTCGGGGAAGAATCACAAAAAATGAGTTATTTTTAAAATATTTGTTTTGTTTTATTAATCTAAAAAATTATCGCAAGTTCAAAAAATATTTTTATTCATATTGTAATCCGTTTTGTATGTATTTGATTTAATAGTAAATGTAATTTTAAATTACGTATTGAGGTTTGAGTAATTTTTAATATTTTTGTTCATTGTTGTATTGGGCCAAATCAAATCGCAAGAATGTCAATCGATTTCCATATTCAAATTCGTATCAAAGTTTCTAGTGTTACAATCTAAATCAAAATCATTGAGATGGTCCAATTGGAAATCATTGAACAAATACAAGTCTAAATCAATACCTGAAGATTCAAGCAAATTTAAATCACCATCGATAAATTTCGTGGCAAGAAGTTCCGCCAAATCAGACTCTGTTATCGCGTTTAAAAATTCAATTTCTGTACATTTCGGTTCAATCGAAGACTTCAATACCTCGGTATTGAATTCTTCACAATCCATTTTTGTATCGTCAATTTCCATTGGTTCTTCCAATTTCTTGAGTCGCATTTCACTATTATCCATTCTTGTTGTCGCACTAGCATTTTTTCGTACCTCCAATAAATGTTTGACCTGAACTCGTACATTCCTAACATTTCTTTTAAAACACGTGTTTATCCATTCCTGCGTGTTTTTGTCTATGTCAAATCCTAATGCCGCTAATTCTTCATTAATTTTCAACAAAATTTGCTGGTTTTTCCCGCTTAATTCGCCGAGACTATTTACATTGTTGACAATCACTTTGACTAACGCCTCGGACGCGATTTTAGACCAGTTTGCCGAATTTTTAGTAGAAGGTTTTTTCATCAAAACGGTGTTTTTCACCTTGATAATTTTCGGCTTCATGTTTACAATATCGAAAAGACAAATGCAAATACAAATCCAAGTAATTGTTTATATGCGACATAAACGTCAATGGAACGTTTGGGTCACGTTTGGTGACGCTTCGTGAGAAATTTTGGCAACTAAACAAAAGATTTGTTTTGACCACTAAAACGAATTTATTGCTTTTCATAATTAATAAAATTTTTCAACAAGGTAACATTTGTCAATTTTGTAGAGTAAATGGAATCAAACTGGACGTTATTTCCAAGGCAATTTGGATTTTATTTACAAGTCGTGACAAATGTCCAGCTAAAATCGTCTCGTTTTTATTTACCAGATCTTCAAACGCATGATTTCCAAAGAACACAGCTTTGGTTAAGGCATTATAGAGTTTTCTCACCTGAAATAATGATAAATGCCGATTTAATCAGTTTTAAACGAAACCAAAACAAATGGTGTCAAATTTCAATCACATTTTATACTGGTCACTTAACTATCACTTTCAATTCGTTTAAAGTATCGATAGTTTTCCCCTTGATTACACCGAAGGATTCTTCAGCAGCCAATAGAAATTTCTTCACAAATCTTATATTCAGAACGATTGGTTTTTTTGAAACATCTAAGTTGAAGGTTAGGTAAGCATCGTACGCATGTTGCAGAGACTGCACCCAGGCGGTTGTTATCGTAAAACTTTCATCGTGTCTATTGATTCGTGTGTCGTTTTTCTCAGCTTTGCACGCACGCACAGTTGAAAGAAGCAGCATGAAAACGGCTAATTTTATCATTATCCTTACATCCTTATTTCACTTCATTTTTTCCAAAACAATAGCAATTTTACGAGAGAAATGATAGTATTGTTGTATACTTGCAATCACAAATACGCATTAATGGATCTGCTCAAGAATGTGTTTGGCGATGACAAAGAGATTTCTACTGCGCTATGAATTGATGTTGGTTAATTTGGATTATTATGTTTGAAAAGATTATAGCAAAATTACTAGAAAATAAATTATTAACTAGTTTTGTTGTTTATTGAGTGGCTTCAGCTTCTTTCAATTTGTTCTATTGATTTGTGATTACGAAGTGTCTATTTTGATATACCATTGGTAAGTTATTATTATTATTATTATGGATTTAGTATTATAAAGTGTTGTGAAACGATATTTACACAACGTCTGTGCAAATAAATCAGATATTATGTTATATATTTTGAATCTTTCTTGGACGTAATATTCAAGGTTGATTTAAGGTCTAATAACAAAGTGTTAAATTGTAAATGTTAGAGTGCATTATAATTTGCATATTAAATTATTTTATTTATTTTATTTATTATTTTTTTTTATTAAACTTAATAATTAATTTGAAAGTGTAATTTTGTCAATTTTGAAGTTTGTAGTTGGGAGGAATAAAACTGGATTCGACCGGACAGATAGTGTAAATTTAATACAAAAATTAATTTTTCTGATGATTTATTTTTAATGTTTGCACAATATTATTAAACATTCCCCAAACAAATCCCAAATAATAAGACAACACCAATAATTTTACACATTTTTCAAAGTTCCACTCCACGCCGAAGAGGATAAATTTTGGATGTAGCATGCAGAGCTAAATGAAGTTTTTCGATTACAGCCGCCAACTTATAAGATAAATCAAACTCGACTTTTGGTATTTCAATAGCTGCGTAATAGCCAAGAGCAAGGGTCTTTCCAATCCCAGCTCCAACTGTTTGAACCTTAAAAAAAAAATTAAAAAAAGATTAATACATTTTGAATAATAAAAACAAAAAGCAAACAAACTGTTGATTTCAACTCTGTCATCGAGTAAATCGTTTTCCCTCTCACCAATTGGAACGTGTGGTATGCAGACTGTTCGAATTGCTTCAACCTAGTAATTTTGCCGTTACTGCTAGCGGGATAATGGACCATAGCTTGGCCGAATATTTTATATTTTTCTTCAGCTGCCGTCAATGATGCGATCCAATAATTACTCAATTTTGGATCGAGCGGAGCTTGTATAATCAAATTGAGTTCTTCCGATTTACGTGCACAGATTACTAGCAATAAAATAAGTATTTTCATACTTAAAATTTTCAAAAAGTGTGTATAACATTTTGGATTTTACACAATTACTCCCGTTTTAGTGCTATTTGTTTCAACAATCCCACAACGACGACAAATTAGTCGGCTTCGCCCCAACACGCGCCGCGCTGCTGTTTACTCGACATTTCGCAAGTTTCTACACAAAATTCACGTATTTAACAGTAAATATTACGTGACAGATTCAATTACTAGCAATTTTAAAAATATCACGTGACAGATTCAATTACTAGCAATTTTTTCGGGTTTAAAATTTTATTACATATTTACAAATGTTGCGTATTGCTAAAAATTGACTTTTAGGTAAAAATAATTTATATATTCAAGATCACTAGAAGAAAAACGTCACATTCAATATTAAGCTAAAACTAAAAATTAAATTAAAAATGATGCTATTAGTACGATGGAAAATATTTAACAGTACAAATTCACACACATAATTTATGTCGACACATACCGGCTTGATCATTACAAAGCTAAAGATAAAAAACATCTAAATTTACTTTTAAGTCGATACAAATGTATTAAATATTCATCGGGTTTTTCTTTTCCGAGTTTCTTCACTTGCACGTGTGCATGTCGATCATTGTTACACACGATTTGCATTTGACGGAGCAACACCAAACGAATTTGCAGTGACATCTCTCGACGTGTTTTACTATTTGAGTGTTGTAACCACGTCCGCAACACAGAAGATCACAACTGTGCGGCCCGATCGAGGTTCTATTGCAATAACGTCCTGTGGTTCCAAGAATTCCTTTCTTGAAGTCTCTGAGACAATAATTTGGCGATTTGTGGATGTGGACCAAATCTTCTTTCAACAATGGCACCTTCCTCTTCACTTTGTCTCTCGGCCGAAGGTTTTTACGTGACTTCGGCATCACTTGAACTGCACTTTCATATTTGTGTTTTAAAGAATCGCCCACTTCGCTAAAAGATGGCATTGTCCTCCAACATGTTTTTAATTCACACGATCCTGAAACACCGTGGCAACGACATTGCATTCGCATCAGCTGATTTACAGCCTACAAAAAAATAATAACAAATTAAAACACGTAAAAATAAATGTGTAAAAATGTATTAACAACAAAATTACCACATAAATTTCAAATTTAATAAGATATAAAATTTTTTTTCAATTTTAATTGATTTTTGTTTGGGACGACACAAAAAAAAAAAAAGCTTTTCTTTATCTTAAGTGCACCCCTAGACCCTTGGCACTGTTTGCAGACTTCAGTTGTTTGTGTTTTCATCAAAAACAAGACAAATCACCAAAAAATAAATAACGTTTGGACGTTTATTTTAGTCCAGCTAATTTTCCGGTCAGAAACAAACGTTGTGTGCACCTGCTTAAATATTAGCTCCACATTCTAACTTGGTTTGGGTGCAGATGTTGAGTTGGTGAAACACTGCCATTAGAGGCAGTTACGCGCACTCTTTCGCTTGCGCACAAAATGGGACCGTTAAGGTGCCACTTATCACCCTTGGAGTTCATTAGGTGTGCTTTTGTGATACGACTCGAGGTACCCATCCATTTCGAACAGCATGTGGTATCTCTTGACCCCTTCATCGTTCTCTCAGTGTTGGGTTTTGTTGACCAAAACGATCACTCTGCGAATCTTTGCTTAACTAATCCGATATTTGGTTTCCCCCAATCCAAATATTTCCCAAAATATTCCAAACAAATTGATAATAATAATAATTATTTTTTTTTTTACTTGTCTGCCAGCTTCGTTGTTGTGAAGATTCATCATGTTTCGAATATTCCGACTTTTTTGATGTTTAATTCGCTCCGGAGCGTCGACAAAATCGCGGGAAAATCGCACTCCGTACAAAATATTATCGCTGAAATTAATTTTTTATATTTTTAATCAGGTTTTCCCCGTCAAGCGTCAAGCAAAAATAACCACACCTGCATCCGCCCCACTTCCATCCATCAGGTGTACGGCGTCCATGATACGAGTTGTCGCAAGTGCAGTCAGTCAGATTACCCGAACTGCACGCTTGAGTTATCGCATGAACAACTCCTGCGCTGGTTATAGCGTAAATAAATGCAGTTTCTTTACTACCTACATAAAAATTTTATATTTTGTACCACAAACCCAAATTTCAAAAACAATTTTAACACAAAAAAAAAAAAAAAAAAAAAAATTAAAATTTTGTCTATACCTCGTGTGATTGTGTATCCGAATACGTTTTCCTCATTGATTGTAGTGCAGTTCCACCGTTCGTGTCGGAACTGATATTGGCATTCGTAGATGCCACGTCTCGCTCCTTCTGAGACGGCGCTGATCACGTGGGGATTTGATTCACAAACGTGCAGCTGCTGCGTGACCAATCCCGGCACGGTGGTGCACAATGAATTCAAAGCGTTCTCTTCTATTTTCGGCTCTTCGGGAGACGAAATTCCCACCATACCAAGATACCTAACAAATAAAATCAACATATAATCACTTTTTAAAAATTATTTCACAACGACGTCGCTCTAAAATACTATTTTCTCACATTAGTCAACGTGTACATGTGTTAGCGTTACTTAATACTCCGATTCGGAAAAGCTTTCAAGTTCCCCATGCAAGTCGTGAAACTCGATATCGAGTTCTTACGAATTTCGCCGACTTGTTTTCGTGTGTTTTCATTTGAAGAAATGATATTGACGAGTCATTAAAACGGAGAGAACATTTTGTTGCTTTAAGTAATGCTCAATAACAAGTTTTATGTGTTGTTTGACACAGGAAGAGGTCGTTTATGGAGTCACGCAATGAGTATTGATCATGCCAACAAAATGTAATTAGTTCACTCACAACACAACATCATTCATAAATAAAAGAAGGGGCCACAAGGTTTGATTAGGTGGAGTGAAATGACTACACAAAGCTTTAATTGATATTGGTGGCTTTGGTCAAAGGAATCGCAAAGGAATTCGGTTTTTGTTTGTTTTGCGCTTGAAATTGTGTCGAATTTTATATTTTTGGGCTCGTTTCAGTTGGATGAGTAAATTCTGCATATTTTGTGGTCAATTTTACAGATTTGGCTCAGTGGGTCAGTGTTTTTTTTTTTTTTTTTTTGGATTATTGTAGTTAATTTAATTAATTAATTTTTTGGGTTTGTTTTCATGCGGCCGTCAAAAATGTTCAGCAGGTGTTGTTAACTGTGTTTTTATTCCTCCGTGTAATGGCAAAGTTTAATCTTTTGTCGTCTGCCAAAAACACACTAATATTCATGTGTGTGGTGTTAAGTAGATGTTTTATTGCATCGTGGTCCTATCTGCATTTTGCAGGCGTTTCGCTCCGGTGTCGATTTTAATAGAAAGAATTAAAACTTTGCATATCTTTGAAATAAAAAAAAAAAATAATAAAAAATTGGGCATTGGGCAAATATTGATTTCAAATTTTTAACCGTAAAAAAAAAAATCAGTTAGTAGAATTATTCGAGCACGAAATGTCACCATTTTGCGTTAATTTGTATTTTGATCTCGAAGCTGTTTGCGCTGAAACATCGTGTTGACTTTTCTGTATTAAAATATCCAAATACCGTAGGTGCTGTATATGTATTCATTTTTGGGTTTATCTTGTGTAAAAGACCCTTATATGGTGTTTTTATTCAGGTTATTAACCCTGAAAAACATGGGTGATCCAGAAAATGTACAAAAACTATTTTTTGTTAAAATTTACAAATTTTTTTAAAATTTTTTTTTTGATTTATTACACAGTTTGCGCCATGTACTTTTCTCTTATAAAAAGTCCCAATATAGTTATAAGTTTAGTGGAAAAGTCATAACTCTAACGAAGCTTACAGTATAACTGAAAATAGCGCAGCCAATCCGATAATTTTCCACTATTCACGTCATCACCCAAAAATTGCAAATGGCGATTGTTTGTCTTTGCTGCCATTTGCAATTTCCTGCTTGAATTCAGCGTGAATACACACAAATCGGTAAGTAACAATACTTTTATAACATAAGGGAAAAGTGTATGGCGCAAAGTGTATTTTCCAATTTTTTCGTAACACTAAATATAGTGTAAAAACTGCTTTAACTATAAGGGAAAAAAGTACATGGCGCAAACTGTGTATTGTCTTTGTAAATTAACCGCAAATTTATAAGCATTATTATTATGTCATTATCCAAACGTTTTTTAGTTTTTTAATTGAGATATTAAAGATATTTTTGCAGATTTTTAACCATATAGAATTCTAAATTAAAATATGTTGAAACATACTAAATTATGTTAATTATTTCACGTTATAAATTGATTTAACACAGTGAATCACCACAACGTTTTTAAAACATACATCGGAACACATTTCGTCATGTTTTTCAAGGAAATCACCACCAAACAAAAAAAAAATAATAATAATAATAAATTCTTTTGATAAATATTTTTTATTCACTTAATTAATTTTAGTATAAAAATATTTTGAATTTCTGCGTACCGTGCAACAATTTTCCCATCCACCTTACAGTTCAAATTTATGATGACTTTCTAACAGTACATCTCCATTACAAAGCTTCATCAGAATTCTCACCAAGCAGTATTTTTTCCCCCGTTATTATCTCGCTACATTATCACCACTCACGGTTACTACATCTAAGTGATTTACCTTCAATTAAATGACTTTTTGGTCTCGAAGGAATGCGGATTTTACACATATTTTATACACACTGAAATATCCATTAAATTCCTTAAAAAATCCGAGGCCGAAATAAATTAAACAAACCGCACGTATACACTTCAACACGTTATAATGATCAACTCTCTTCAAATTGCGGTTCAAATCTGATTTCCTAATCATTCCAACCAAATTCCCTCCATTTATCAATTTTTCATGCACAAATTATTAATTATTCACACTGATGAATTGTCTGCCGTGTTAATAATTAATCCCATGGTCGATAAACACGAAAATTACTCACAAATTCAAAATTACTCACAAAACAAACTAACTCCCCATACATTTAACGTCAAAAATAAATTAATTCACACCCACAAAAATATCCAATTTTCAACACCCAATTTTCCAATAAAATTAAAAAAAAAAATTTTTACGTCACAACAACAAATTTCCATTTAAATGTCGCATTAAACATTTTTTTCCCCCAATATCTCCCGCTATCATCTTTCTTATTAGGGGGTGTTTGGCGAAGGAGGGGACCAGTGAGAGGGTAAAGAAGCCGACAGGGTCAAAGGAACCCTGTTATCATCCCCCCCGTCCTCCCCCTGGATACACAGCTAAGAGTTAGGGGTTTAAGGGGGCAGTGAAGGGGGACGCGAAAAAGGCCCCAAAACTAGCTGGAAAACGGGGGACTTGTTCACTTTTTAATAAGCCGTTAAGAAGCGTAAAAGACAACTACTCACATCCAATTAGCGCGTATCCATGGTAAGTAAATGACGACGGTGGCAATTGAAATCCACACGAACTGGACGCAAAAGGCCATGTTTGGCTTCTGTTTCTCAGTTCATGATTGCGAATTTTTCGAGCGCTAAAGCGGCAACAACAGCAACAACAACAGCGTGCTCGGTGCTCGGTTTTGAAAAAAAAAAGGAAAAAAATACGCCGAGCGAGCGCGACGAGGAGGTTCGTCTTGCTTCTGATTGGACGGGCTGGAACAGGTGGCCAATGGGAGATGGGTGATTAGTGGTTGGAGATGTCACGTGATTCGCTTCCTCTTCCCGCCTGGGGCTTCTGGCGACCCTCGGGGCACGTTCTGGGGGCGTGGATGGGAGGGTAATTTGTCCAGTTGAGGAGAGGGCAGAAGGGGTTTGGAGATTTGAGATTTTTGATTTGATTTTTAGTTTTTTGGTTTTTGATTTTTGATTTTTGATTTTTGATTTTTGGTTTTATTTGATTTGATTTTTTTTTTTTTTTGTGGGGGGGATTAATGAATGTTTTGTGGATTTTGGGTGTAGGAAGTGTCGTGTTTGCACGTCACTTTCACAGCTATATCACATTAGTGACCTCAAATCTGATAAGAAAATAGTCGTTAAAACGGAGGGTAGAGAGGTAAACAATGGCGGTGAGTTGAGAGATTTTTTAAAGAGCAAGGGGAAGATTTTTGGATTTTTCTGGCAGTCAACTGTAACGTTGCCTCGAGCTGGTGTTTTCTTTTAAATATTTGAAAGGGAAAAATCGAGGACATATTTGTGTTGAAAAATGAAGAAAGAAATTGAGAAATCAATCACGAAATCGTGAAGAGATTTGGAATAAGTGTGTATAAATTGTTTTAAATATGTAAAAATTGTTTCAAGTACTTAAAAATTGTTTCAAATGCTGAAAAATTATTTCACATATTTAAAAATTGTTTCAAAAGTGTAAAAATTGTTTCAAATACTTAAAAATTGTTTCAAAAGTGTAAAAATTGTTTCAAATGTGTAAAAATTGTTTCAAAAGTGTAAAAATTGTTTCAAATGTGTAAAAATTGTTTCAAATGTGTAAAAAATTAACTCAAATGTGTGAAAATTAACTCAAATGTGTAAGAATTACGACTGATGTGTAAAAATTAACACGTAAAAAGTAGTCAAAAACATAGTATATATATACTAAAGGAGTTAGAATTACGGCTAAGGAAATAACGTGGGTCTAGTCATTCTTAAGGTAAAACTAAAAACTGAGTTTATTTGCATATCTTAACATAAAGGGGGCACTGAGGGGACAACGTCATATAATCTCAAAGGAGGGTAATGCAGAGAAGCATATACAACTAAAAATATGTTCAAAATTATCCAAAATTTATCCAAAAATTATCCAACCTTCAAACCAAGTGGATAATTGTCTAAACCAAGTAGATAATGTCCCAAATGTGAAGAAAACTGTCCCAAATGTGTAGAAAATTGTTTCTCTTTCTTCTAGATGTGTAAAACAAAAAACACTTAGTTACATTGAAAAATCAGCAGAAAGAAAACATAAAAATCAATAAATTACTAAAAAATTTGATCCAAATGTGTACAAATTTTCCCAAATGTGTAGAAAATTGTTTCTCTTTCTTCTAGATGTGTAAAACAAAAAACACTTAGTTACATTGAAAAATCA
>JAQFXT010002112.1:0-13585 GCA_034683725.1 Strigamia crassipes
CACCAAAAAAAAAAAAAAAAAAAAAAAAAAAAAAAAAAAAATCCCTACTCCCACTTTCCAACCATGATTAATGAATCCCCATCTCCCCCATTACAAAACACCATCATCCCAACACCTAATGAATAATTACTTTTTAAAATTCCATCAAATTGCAATTTAAAAAAAAATTAAAAAATTAAAAAAAATTAAAAAAAATTAAAAAAAATTAAAAAATTAAAAAAATGGAAGAAAGAAAATTAGAAAGTTGTTTGGACAATCCAAAAACACTAAACAATTAAGAAACCAGTTTGTGATAATTTTTTAATATTTTTTTGTTGTGCCTTCAATATTCATCATGTTAGAAGCAAATTGCAGTAAATTCCTGGCGCGAGTAGTTTGGAATTAAGCTCACGTGATAGTTGAACGGGATATGCTACTTTGACCTTTCCAAGTTCCGATTCCTTTTTATCTCAAAAAGAAAAAGAAAAAGAAAAAGAAAAGAAAAAAAGGAGATAGATACACTTAGTCAGTAAAGATGGAGAGTGGTTTATGACCCGGTTCAACCGGAGACAAATTTTAGACAAATTTTTGGATTTTTTTTATGTTTTTTTTAGGTGGGTTTGTGGAATTTGGGATGGAAGTTTTGGAAAATTTGATTTGGGGGAAATATTTTTTTAGATGAATTTGATAGATTTTAGACAGATTTTAGGAAAAATGTGAGAAATTTTAGACAATATTTTGAAAATTTTGATAAGTTGTCGAGAAATTTGTGAAAATTTTGATAAATTGTCGACAAATTTGTCAAATTTTAGACAATATTTTGAAAATTTTGATAAGTTGTCGAGAAATTTGTGAAAATTTGTCAAATTTTAGACAATATTTTGAAAATTTTGATAAGTTGTCGAGAAATTTGTGAAAATTTTGATAAATTGTCGACAAATTTGTCAAATTTTAGACAAATTTGAGGGATTATATTCAGATTTTAGGAATTGTAGACAAATTTGAGGGATTGTATTCAGATTTTAGGAATTGTGGACAAATTTGAAAAATTTTAGACAGAATTTAGGAAAAATATGAGAAATTTTAGACAACATTTAGAAAATTTTGATAAATTGTCGACAAATTTGTGAAAATTATGATAAATTGTCGATCAATTTGTGAAAATTTTGATAAACTGTCGACAAATTTGTGAAATTTTAGACAAATTGTCGACAAATTTGTGAAAATTTTGATAAATTGTCGATCAATTTGTGAAAATTTTGATAAATTGTCGACAAATTTGTGAAAATTTTGATAAATTGTCGATTAATTTGTGAAAATTTTGATAAATTGTCGATCAATTTGTGAAAATTTTGATAAACTGTCGACAAATTTGTGAAATTTTAGACAAATTTGAGGGATTGTATCCAGATTTTATGAATCGTAGACAAATTTGACAAATTTTAGACAGAATTTAGAAAAAATATGGGAAATTTTAGACAACATTTTAAAAATTTTGATAAATTATCAAGAAATTTGAGGAATTGCGGCTGTGTCCAAATCCGCAGGTTCCAAATCTGCAGGGTCCCAAATTCGCAGTCTCAAATCTGCAGGGTCCCAAATTCGCACTCCAAAATCCACAAAGTTGCAATTCCGCAGGTAATTAAATTGAATAAAATTAAATAAAATTAAATAAATTAAAAAAAATTAATTAAAAAAAAAAAATATTAAAAAAAAATCAGGACTGTTCCAAATTTTGCGGATTAGCAAACCTGCGGATTTTTTTGACCGTTTTTCTGCGGAATTGGGACCTGCGGATTTGATCCTGGCCGTTTGCAATTGCAATTGCATTCGAATTTGTAGAATTTTAGACATATTTCAGAAATTTGAGACATATTTCAGAAATTTGAGACTTATTTCAGAAATTTTAGACTTATTTAAAAAAATTTAGACATATTTAAAAAATTTTAGACATATTTCAGAAATTTTAGACATATTTCAGAAATTTTAGACATATTTCAGAAATTTTATACATATTTCAGAAATTTTAGACATATTTCAGAAATTTTAGACAAATTTTAGAAATTTTAGACATATTTGACAGATTTTTAGTGCAAATTGAGAAATTTGAAACAGATTTGACAGATTTTTAGTGGAAATTGAGAAATTTGAAACATATTTGGGATTTTTATAAATTTTAGACCAACTTTAGAAATTTGAGACCAACTTAAATTTAAAACAAATTCAAAAAAATTTTAGACAAATTTGAGTCGAATTAAAAAAAAAATTAGATAAATTTGAAACAAATTCAAAGATATTTTTGACAAATTTGAGTCAAATTGAGTCAAATTCGAAAAAATTTAGACAAATTTGAAACAAATTCAAAGACATTTTTGACAAATTTGAGTCAAATTGAGTCAAACTCCAAAAATTTTAGACAAATTTGAAACATTCAAAAAAAATTTCAAAAAATTTGATAGAAATTTGAGAGAAATTCCAAAAATTCATCGAAATTGTTCGACAAAATGCGTAAAGTAAAACCAGCGCTAACCTATTACTCCATTACAAAATCATAAAAACAGTCAAAAATTTTGTTAATAATTTTTTTTGGTTGTGGATTGCGGTCAGTGTTGTGTGTAGCGGCGCTACTCGTACCGCCGGTACCGTACCGCAGTTGCCCTACTATTTTTATGACCGAGCAATGTACCGGTACCGCAACCCGGTATAAAAAATATCAGAAATAGCGCGTACAGGATTTTGCGGTACACGGTGTGCTACTACGATAAGAATATGCAGATCGGGTCGGTTAGTCGATTTAATCGATTTAATCGACTAACCGACCCGAACCGCAAATAAACCATAACCGTATGTAATAATACGACCCGTATCATACAGGCCGTACGTAATCAAAATAAAAAAACACGTGATATCGCAAAATTCTTGAGATCTCCCGGCATTCTAGTAAATTAGCGCGAGATCACGTGAGACCTTGAGTAGCGCAAAATTTACCGCAAACTGCGGTACCGCTACAGTAGCGCTACCGCAAGCAGCGGTACTTTCTAAAAAGTACCGCGTACCGGTACCGGGACCGCTACAAAGGGAGAAAATAGTACCGCGTACCGGTACCAGGCCCGCTACAAAGGGAGAAAAAAGTACCGCGTACCGGGCTGAGGTATTTTTTTCCGGTACCGCGGTCCACACGCTATCGTCCAATCATCCCGGTCTAATCAACTCAATTTTTTTTATTTATCTCGCGAACCCATATCCCCAAGTGTGGACTTAGTGAGCCCCAAACTCTCGTCTACAAAAACTTTTTTTTCTTCTGAATTTACGTCAAAAATGTTTTTGTTATGTAAATTCTCCGGCGCAAGGTCGACAGCTAAGATGGTGCAAAGCGATGGGTGGAGGAGTTAAAATGACGCAGCAACTTGTGACCACATAAGTGCGGACAAGTGCCATAAATTTGATCAATGTCCATTTTCCATTCCCTTTTCCAACTGACTAATTGCGTTCCTATTTTACATTTGTATACATAGCTGTAAATCACACTCCATGAAGCTGGCAACAGCTAAATGTCAGCGCACAAACTTCTCTCTCTCTCTTTCTTTCTTTCTTTCTTTCTCTCGAATCAAAGAGACAATCAGGATAAATCAATTTGTTGATTTGATGAAATTATTCCCCCCCCGTCCCCCCCCCCCCCCGGAAACAAACGGGTTTTCCCAGACTGGGTGTTTAGTGTAATGAAATTGACCGGTTATACCGGGAACTTGGTTCGCTTGTTCGACACCATTTCTCAGACACTACGTTTCATCGACACCGATGCCTATTTTATGACCTGAAATGCCTATTTTATGTACTGAAAATGCCTATTTTATGTACTGAAATGTCTAATTTAAGTACTAAAATGCCTTTTTAGGTACTAAAATGCCCATTGCAGGTATTCAAATGCCTATTTTAGTACTGAAATGCCTATTTTAGTACAAAAATGCATATTTTAGTACTAAAATGTCTACTTTAGGTACTAAAATGCCCATTGCAGGTATTCAAATGCCTATTTTAGTACTGAAATGCCTATTTTAGTACTAAAATGCCTACTTTAAGTACTAAAATGCCTATTTTATGTACTAAAATGCTTACTTTAAATAATGAAACTGCCTATTTTATGTACTGAAATGCCTATTTTATGTACTGAAATGCCTATTTTAGTACAAAAATGCCTATTTTAGTACTAAAATGCCTACTTTAAGTACAAAAATGCCTATTTTAGTACTAAAATGCCTACTTTAAGTACTAAAATGCCTATTTTATGTACTAAAATGCCTACTTTAAATAATGAAACTGCCTACTTTAAGTACTAAAATGCCTATTTTATGTACTAAAATGCCTACTTTAAATAATGAAACTGCCTATTTTATGTACTAAAATGCCTATTTTATTTACTAAAATGCCTACTTTAAATAATGAAACTGCCTATTTTATGTACCAAAATGCCTATTTTATGTACTAAAATGCCTACTTTAAATAATGAAACTGCCTATTTTATGTACTGAAATGCCTATTTTATGTACTGAAATGCCTATTTTATGTACTGAAATGCCTATTTTATGTACTGAAATGCCTATTTCAAAAAATCACTAATTTGTTCAAAATAACAATGTTTTTTTTTTGTTGTTGTATAATGGCCTGGGTCCATTTAGGTGCCTGAAGGGGGTCAGATCCAAAAATATATTAACCGCCATAACTTTTTCGGAGCTTCACCGTAATCAAAGAATGGAATCATTTTCATACATTTTCCAAAACCTTTATCTTGGCTTTTAAAACCCGGGGTTGTATCGTTTATTCGAGGATCATTTATTCGAGGATCATTTATTCGACGATCATTTATTCGACAGTCATTTATTCAACGATCATTTATTCAACGATCATTTATTCGACAATCATTTATTCGACGATCATTTATTCGACGATCATTTATTCGACGGTCATTTATTCGACGGTCATTTATTCGCTGGTAAGTCTAACCAAACTTCACCTAACCTAACCTTAAACTAAACTCATATGACCAAAATACAATTCATTCCTGGCGAATAAATGACCGTCGATTAAATGAACGGACACCGTCGAACCCGGACCCCGGTTGGCTGAGAAACGAATTTTTTTCTTTCGTTGATTTTTTTTCCATTTCTAGCGCCGCCGTTGGTTTTGAATATGAATTAAATGAGTTTATAAATCACACTGCATGAACCTGAAAATTGTATTATAATCTGTCAGCATCTTTAGTTTCCCCTCCTGTGATTTGTGGACACAGGATCCAGAGCTACAAGAATCAATCTTAAGGACAAATTAAGTGGCCAGAATAAAACCAACCAACCAACCAACCAATCAACAAAAAAAAGTTTTCTTTTAATTCTCAAAAAACTGCGGAGGTAGAGAGGCAGTAAGTAGTAGGTTTGGGTGGGTGCTGTGATGATTTGAGCGATAACCTTTTGAAAGCAGAGGCCAAAAGTGAAGACGGAGCCGGTTGCTGGAGCGAGCAAAAAATGTCCCTAGTCATCGCCGAACCGCGGGAGACATATGCAGGTGTCAACTTGCCCACATGGCTGTTCATTTGCATTAAAATCCATTTCCAGGCTCAAGAATTCAATTAGTTATGTGAGGAATGCAGTGGAGCTATACACTAGAAATGGTGCCAATTCCAGACCACTTGTGAATGGATGCATATGCAGGTGTCAACTTGTCCACATGGCTGTTCATTTGCATTAAAATCCATTTCCAGGCTCAAGAATTCAATTAGTTATGTCTGGAATGGTTCCAATTCCAGACCACTTGTGAATGGATGCATATGCAGGTGTCAACTTGTCCACATGGCTGTTTATTTGCATTAAAATCCATTTCCAGGCTCAAGAATTCAATTAGTTATGTCTGGAATGCAGTGGAGCTATACACTAGAAATGGTTCCAATTCCAGACCACTTGTAAGTGAATGCATATGCAGGTGTCAACTTGTTCATTTGTATTAAAATCCATTTCTAGGCTCAAGAATTCAATTAGTTATGTCTGGAATGCAGTGGAGCTATACACTAGAAATGGTGCCAATTCCAGACCACTTGTGAATGGATGCATATGCAGGTGTCAACTTGTTCATTTGCATCAAAATCCATTTCCAGGCGCGAATATTCAATTAGTTATGTGAGGAATGCAGTGGAGCTATTCATTATAAATGGTGCTAATTCCAGACCACTTGTGAATAGATGCTTAAAACTTTTCCCTTAACATTATAAAAGTATCGTTACACTATATTTATACCATGTGACTGATAACGCGACCAATCATCAAACAAGCAGTCGCCATTTGCAATTTTTGACTGATGACGTCATTAGTGGAAAACTACCCGATTGGCTGCGCTATTTTCAGTTATACCGTAAGCTGCCATTAAGGGTCATGACTTTTCCACTAAACTCATAACTATACCGGGACTTTTTATAAGGGAAAAGTACATAGCGCAAACTCCGTAGTATTGGAGCACGCCAATTCGTAATTGCTGTATTCGAATACAACACAATACTGCTTTGCCGTTGGTTTATCGCTATTGCCATTGCATAAACAAGATGAGATTTGGGCAGAAGTTTTCCGATCTCATTGCCGTAAGAGGTCAGTATAACTTTCCTCTCGGGCCGTAGGTCAGCGGTTGAAAACAAGCCGAAACATCGGCGCCGAAGTCACTGGCTGATTGATTGTCATGAGAAAAGTAGGAGGAAATGTCACCGCAGAAATTGGATTGACAACCCGATTTCCATAAGGTCGTGTACTCGTGGCATTGTATAATGAACTTCCTTGGATTTTTTTCCTCGTCAGCATCTTCTTTTAGAAACAAAGTCGAGTCATTGCCCCGTTAATCTGCTATAGAGAAACACTTAAAAGATACCAGCTGCATTCGAAGACCTACTTAGCGTAGTTTATCTCATCTTTACGCATCTTTTTAAACAACGAGCACTTCGAATATCTGTTACGCAGTCACGTGATTTCCGAAACTAAGAACCGTTTTCTGCTATAGTTATAGGAATAACGGGGGTTTTTATAACGTAAAAGTACATGGCGCAAACTGCGTATTAGAGCATAACGTAACTTTACAGCGTTACGTAACATTATAGCGTTATAACGTAACGTAACACCTGTACTGTATGTTACGTACAGAAACTTTGAACGCTCCCGCTGTAATTTTTAGTCGTAATTTTGAAATGTCCGCGATGTTAGTCGTCTCGTTAAAGATCCGCAATTTGCCCGTGATGTGACGTCATTTTGAGTGATTTTGGCCACAGGTGGTGCCACAACCACGAGACAAAATCGTGGTAGATCTTAACAATGAATTTTTGCTAGTTGGCAAATCGACGGAGTTTGGTGTCGCGATTTGCAAAGCGTCCATCTTCAATCCACTGTAGTTATAGGCATAACGGGGGTTTTTATAAGGTAAAAGTACACGGCGCAAACTGCGTGATGAACGCGTCTAGTGATAATATGTGGTACTTTTTGAAAAGTATGGTGTATCGTTACCGCTGGCAAAATCTTATCAAGCACTGAGACACTCGAAAATGACGTAAGAAAGATTGGGAATGTTTTTCATATTTTTGGGATTCAGATGGATTCGGGAAGATTTAGAAAGATTCAGGACCAATTTCTTTCAAAAATCCAAAAAAGAAAACTAACTTTTCAAGATCTTGCAAAAATCTCGAAAATCTTGAAAAATCTCATAAAATTTCGCAAAATGTCACGAAATCCTGCGAGATTATAGCCAAATGCTGAGATTCAAAATTCCACAATTATAAAGATTCACGAGGGATTCAGAAAGATTCAGAAAGATTCAAAACGCCGGTGAGAAAAATTTAGACGATTGTCGTACCCCTTGCTCAAAAGTCACATAACCAAAGCCAAATTAAACTCTGTGGAGGCCCCTAGGCAGTCAAAATCACGGGGGCCCGCTTCGCAGAAATCTTTGCTTCTAAAATTTTCCCACGCATGGGCCCCTAAAAAGTGCGCCCCCTTTACAAATTAACTCTCAAAAATCTTCGCTTCTAAAATTTTCCCATGCATGGGCCCCTAAAAAGTGCAGGGGGGAAGCCCTTGCAAATTAACTCGCAAAAATCTTCGTCTCTGGAATTTTCCCACGCATGGGCCCCTAAAAAGTACGGGGGAGCCCCCTTGCAAATTAACTCGCAAAAATCTTCGTCTCTAAAGTTTTCCCATGCATGGGCCCCCTTACAAATTAACTCGCAAAAATCTTCGTTTCTGAAATTTTCCCACTTATGGGCCCCTAAAAAGTGCTAGGGAGCCCCTTGCAAATTAACTCGCAAAAATCTTCGTTTCTAAAATTTTCCCACGTATGGGCCCCTAAAAAGTGCAGGGGGAGAACCCTTGCAAATTAACTCGCAAAAATCTTCGTCTCTGGAATTTTCCCACGCATGGGCCCCTAAAAAATACGAGGCCCACCCCTTGCAAATTAACTCGCAAAAATCTTCGATTCTGGAATTTTCCCATGCATGGGCCCCTAAAAAATGCGTGGGGCCCCCTAACAAATTAACTCGCAAAAATCTTTGTTTCTGGAATTTTCCCATGCATGGGCCCCTAAAAAGTGCGTCGGGGCCCCCTAGCAAATTAACTCCCAAAAATCTTCATTTCTGGAATTTTCCCACGCATGGGCCCCTAAAAAGTGCGTAGGGGGCCCCCTAGCAAATCAACTCGCAAAAATCATCATTTCTAGAATTTTCCCAAGCATGGGCCCCTAAACAACGCCGGGCCCACAGACGACCGCCTACTCTGCCCACTTCCTCCCATACTTACGCAAAACAGACACTACACGCCGCCGATCGCCATTACGCATCCAAAGTGCCCACTAAACGTGCATTGTGTGGGCCCACATAAAACGCACTTACACGTCATGTATACAAATTAATTCCCGTATCATTTTCACACCTGGCTTATAATTCGAGCGGTTTTTTGTTTCCCGGACGCGAAATTAACACGAGTGTGGCTTTCTCACTCCATTAACACTGACTTATCATCGTCCCACGTGACTCGCTAGATGAAAGCGAATAAGTTACGAGACAAGTGCGAGGAATTGCGAGGCTCTGCGAGGCTGGAGCAATTACATTTGTTCTCATCGCACACCCTGCTGGCTTAGCTGATTAATTGCATATTCACAGCTAGAGGAAGACTGTGGCCACAACATGATGGCCGAGACCCCCTCGGACCCCCCTCGGACCCCCTCTTATCGCTGTCTTATCAACACGAGTTACGGCGCTGCTTGCCAACCAAATGCCTAATCAAATCTTTCGCTAAAGTCACAACGCTTCGGCCGAAACGCCGAGGTTAACGTTCCTCTAACTCGTCTGGCCAGATGTCGGCGTGGGGGCCCCTACATGTTTTTTAGGGGCCCGCGTGCACGAGAAAAATACAGAAATTAAGCTGTTTAGGAGATAGTTTGCGAGGGCCCCTTAGATTTCGATTACCTGGGGGCCCCCATGTTTCTTGGGGGCCCGCACACACGAGAAAACTCCTAAAATGAAGCTGTTTGGGAGATAGTTTGCGCGGGCCCCTTAAATTTCGATTGCCTGGGGGCCTCCGTAGGGGCCCCACTGTTTTAGGGGCCCGCATGCACGAAAAAAATCCAGAAATTAAACTATTTAGGAAATAGTTTGCGCGGGTCCCTTAGATTTCGATTGCCTGGGGGCCTCCGTAGGGGGCCCAATGTTTTTTAGGGGCCCGCATGCACGAGAAAAATCCAGAAATTAAATTATTTAGGAAATAGTTTGCGCGGGCCCCTTAGATTTCGATTGCCTAGGGGCCCCCCATGTTTCTTGTGAGCCCGCACACACGAGAAAACTCCAGAAATGAAGCTGTTTGGGAGATAGTTTGCGAGGGCCCCTTAGATTTCGATTGCTTAGGGGCTCCCATAATTTTTAGGGTTCCGCATACACGACAAAACTCTAGAAATTAAGCTATCTAAGAGATAGATTGCGAGGGCCCCTTAGATTTCGATTGCCTAGGGGCCCCCATGTTTTTTAGGGGCCCACATACACGAGAAAACTCCAGAAATTAAGCTATCTAGGAGATAGATTGCGAGGGCCCCTTAGATTTCGATTGCCTAGGGGCTTCCATGGAGGTTAATCCGACTGTTGATGGCAGGCCCCACTACGGTGGGCCCCACAATTGCTACAGTGGCGCATTTAAGCTGCTTGAGGCCCTTAGACATAGTGTGATTTTTGGGACCCTGGGCAAAGTGTGATTTGTAGCCTGTCGGCAAAGTATGACTTCTGGCCCATAGGCATAGTGTGACTTTTGGGCCCACATGTGGAGTGTGACTTCTGGGCCCACGGGGGCAGGGTGATTTGTAGGCCCATAGGCAAAGTGGGACTTTTGGGCCCACAGGCGGAGTGGGACTTCTGGGCCCACAGGGGCAGTGTGACTTCTGGGCCCGTAGGCAAAGTGTGATTTTTGGGCCCGTAGGTAAAGTGTGATTTGTGGGCCCATAGGCAAAGTGTGACTTTTGGGCCCCCAGACAGAACTTGTAAAATCTCGCATGAACTTGTGAAAACTCGCGTGAACTTGTGAAATCCTACATGAACTTGTATAATCTCACGTAACTTCATGTAAATTTGTAAAATCTCAGGTAACTTCGTGTAAATTTGTGAAATCTTAGGTAAATTCGTGTAAATTTGTGAAATTTCAGATAACTTTGTGTAAATTTGTGAAATCTCGCGGAATTTTGAGAATCTCACAAAATCTCTCATGAACTTGTAAAATCTCGCATGAACTTGTGAAAAATCGCGTGAACTTGTAAAATCCCACGTGAACTTGTGAAATCTCAGGTAACTTCGTGTAAATTTTTGAAATCCCGCGAAAATTTGGGAATCTCACAAAATCTCGCGTGAACTTATGAAATTTCAGGTAACTTCGTGTAATTTTGTAAAATCCCGCGAAAATTTTGAAATCTCACAAAATCTCGCGTAAACTCGTGAAATCTCACCTAACTTTGTAAATTCCCACAAAATCCCCCATATTTCTGTAAAATCCCGCGAAAATTTGGAAATCTCACAAAATCTCGCGTGAACTTATGAAATCTCAGGTAACTTCGTGTAATTTTGTAAAATCCCGCGAAAATTTTGAAATCTCACAAAATCTCGCGTAAACTCGTGAAATCTCACCTAACTTTGTAAATCCCCACAAAATCCCCCATATTTTTCTAAAATCCCGCGAAAATCCCCCATATTTTTGTAAAATCTCGCGAAAATTTGGAAATCTCACAAAATCTCGTGTAAACTTGTGAAATCTCACCTAACTTTGTAAATTCCGCGAAAATCCCCCATATTTTTGTAAATCCCGCGAAAATTTGAAAATCTCACAAAATCTCGCGTAAACTCGTAAAATCTCACCTAACTTTGTAAATCCCCACAAAATCCCCCATATTTTTCTAAAAATCTTCCTAAATCCCCCATCATCGTACGAACCCTCGCACAATCTCGACCCATCACGCAAAATCCCGCAAACACTTCAAAAAAAAAAAAAAAAAAAATCACAATCCCACACACACAAAAACACACCTCGTAAAAATCTCACCTAAATCCCCCAAATCTATCAAAATCAAAATCAAAATCCACTTTAATTCCACCAAACCCATCCGGGGCCCCAACCCAACCCTAAAACCCCACACTTTACGACACAACTTAATTTCCACACTATTAATTGTGAAATATGGGTCACAAAGCCCCAGCATGGGGCCCTACAAGGCTTAAAAACCAAAACAAAAAAACCACCAACCAATCCTATGCTAATGACTAATCACAGAACAATGCCCAATGCATTTTTCAAATAAATAAAAACAAAACAAAAAAACAACCAATGAATTTCCCCCAGGAATGTCCCAACCCTGCATTACCCATCAGCCATCACTCTCCAAAATGGCAGCATAAATTGCATCTCCAACTGCACACTTTGAAAAAGGTCAAATAAATTGTCAAAGCGAGGCCACTGTAACGTCCAGTACCAGATAAACATCTCGTTCGCAATGTGGGACTCGCAATCACCACACAATGACCACTTTTACAACTCCCGTTTCGAATTATTTTTATATATTTCGTTGCCCGTTCCCACCGAACGATAAATGCCAATGCAAATGGCGCCCGGGAATGCAACGAGCTTCACTAAAACTGGATTGCTTATCTCGCGCGGCGATCGAAATCCGCCATTTTTGAAATAAAAACCGAATAAATGAATTTTTAGGTTTTGATTTTTAATTTTGTGGATGAATTTGGTGGGTAACGTGAAAAGAAACGACGAAAATGCGAGTTTTTTTAAGCTAGGCTTAAATTTTTAGGGCGTTTGGCGCCAGCTGTTGGTGGAGATTGGAAATTGTTGTTTTTGCTTACCGGTGAGTTTCATCGCTTTGGCGGCAGATGGCACCACGTCCCACGGGAGCGGGAGGTCGAGGAAGACGGCGTCGACGGTCGTTTCTAGTCCGAATCCGTCGGCGGCGACGTCGCGTGAGTGGGCGGTTACGAGGTGCTCGAAGCCGTGTTGGATGAATTCTTGTTTGGCGACTTGGACTCGCTGCTCGTGGAAGTCGAACGTGAATAAATGTCCGTCTGGGTAGATTGTGCGGAGAATGGCGTGCGATAGTGAGCCACTTCCGGTGCCTGAAATAAGTAGAAATAGTCAAAGTTTTTGGGATTTTTGTATGGGATTTACTGGGTAGACGGTAGATTTACAAATGGATTTCTTAGATTTACGAGATTTTCTTTGGGATTTGTAACAGATTTCTTAGATTTACGAAATTTTCTTTGGGATTTGTAACAGATTTCTTAGATTTACGAGATTTTCTTTGGGATTTGTAACAGATTTCTTAGATTTACGAGATTTTCTTTGGGATTTGTAACAGATTTCTTAGATTTACGAGATTTTCTTTGGGATTTGTAACAGATTTCTTAGATTTGCGAGATTTATTTTGGATTGTTCTAGATTTTTGGGGGATTTGTGTCAGATTTCATTGGATTTGTGACAGATTTCCTGGATTTCTTAAATTTACGAGATTTTCTTTGGGATTTGTGACAGATTTCTTAGATTTACAAGATTTATTTTGAATTTTTTGAGATTTTTTTTTTTTGGAGATTTGTGACAGCTTTCCTAGATTTACGAGATTTAATTGGGATTTTTCAATACTTTTTTTGGGATTTGTGACAGATATCCTGGATTTCTTAAATTTACGAGATTTATTTTGGATTTTGTAATTTTTTTGGGATTCGTGACGGATTTCCTGGGTTTCTTAGATTTGCTAGTTATTTTGAATTCTTGACAGCTTTCTGTGACAAAATCCACAAAATCCATTTCAATCTCATTAAATCCACTGTAAATCCACCGTAAACCCCATTAAATCCACAACAAATCTCATTAAATCCACTGTAAATCCCATTAATTAAACTAAATCTCACTTCTCCACAGTAAAACCCCATTAAATCCACCGTAAATCCCATTAAATCCACTACAAATCTCATTAAATCCACCGTAAATCCCATTAATTAAACTAAATCTCACTTCTCCACAGTAAAACCCCATTAAATCCACCGTAAATCCCATTAAAT
>JAQFXT010002113.1:0-13582 GCA_034683725.1 Strigamia crassipes
AAAATTTTGACAATGTTAGACAAAATTTTGACAATGTTAGACAAAATTTTGACAATGTTAGACAAAATTTTGACAATGTTAGACAAAATTTTGACAATGTTAGACAAAATTTTGACAATATTCAACAAAATTTTGACAATATTAGACAAAATTTTATAATATTAGACAAAATTTTGATATTAGACAAAATTTTGACAATGTTTGACAAAATTTTTCATATATTTTAGAAATTTTTATAAATTGTAAGGAATTTTTTTAGAAATTCCGAACAAAATTGAAAAATTTTTTCAAAAAGTTAGAAATTGTTTTGAGCGTTTTCGACAAAGTTTTGAAATTTTAGAAAAATTCTTGTAAACTCTGAAAAAATATTGACAAATTTTAAGAAATTTTTAAGAAATTTTAGACAAATTAGTAACAAACTTTTTGATAAATTAATAAACAAATAAAAAATTAATAAATTTGAGACATTTCTAAGACATTGAACAAAATATTTCAAATTTCCACAAAATTAGACAAAACTTTAGATAAATTCAAATAAAATTAAAAAAATTTTGACAAATTCTGACAAATTTTCAAAAAAATTTTCAAACCGTAACAAATCCCTAACAAATTTAAATAAAATCTGACATACTTAAAAGCCTTTTTAACAAAACTTTGATAAGCTTCAACATCCATCTACAAAACCAACCAAAATCTGTATCAAACTCCCCAAAACTAACAAACCTAAATCTCTTCCACCCAATCCAAACCTAATCCATAACCAACACCCCCAACCCAAAACCAAAAACCAAAAAAAAAAAAAAAAAAAAAAAAAAAAACCAAACAAACCCACCACTCCCAATTCCGACCATGATTTAGCCTTTTGTTTGTTGCCAACATTTTTAGGTGATTTCCTCGAAAACACCTGACATCAACTTATCGACCCTTAGTTTATAGTTTCCCTGAAAGGCCATAATACTGAGTTGATGGTGCCGAGCCGAGTTGGGCTCTCTTTTCATTAAGCTCTCGATGCAAACGGGGCAGAATGGGCAGAATGGGCCCATAAACGCAACACTTCTTTGCTCGCATCACTGCAGCTCTCGAAACGTTCAATCAAAATTATTTTGATTCGCGTTTTGACGTGTGCAATGTGTGTGTGGTTCAATACGCCTGACGGGATTAGTCGAGTTTGGACGGGGGAAAGTTATGTTTTGGGTTAGAGAAATGTTTGCTTTTGTTTGTTGTTTCGTGATATTGATGTGGATGGTGGAATTCGGATGGATTTTTATGGAATTTCAAGAATTTTAAGCAAAATTCAATAAAATTTCAACGTTTCTAATGAAAATTTGATGAAATTGCTAAAATTGTAACCAAAATCCAACTGAATTTCTAGAATTATAACCAAAGTCCAAAGGAATTTCAACAATTACAATCAAAAACTAATAAAATTTCAACAATTACAATCAAAAACTAATGGAATTTAAACAATTACAATAAAAAACTAACGAGATTTTAACAATTGTAATTAAAATCTTATGGAATTTGTAGTAATTGTAATTAAAATTCAATTGAATTACAACAATTTCAACCAAAATTCAAGTGATTTTCAACAGTTTCAACCAAAACGCAAGTAAATTTCAACAATTATAAACCAAAATCTAAAGAAATTTTAACAATTGTAATTATAAAATAATGGAATTTAAACAACCATAATCAAAATTTAATTTAATTTCTCTACTTGAGACAAAAGCAAATTAAATTTTAACAATTGTAACCAAAATCCAATAAAATTTCAGCATTTACAAACAAAATTCCATTAAATTTTGGTTAAAATTGTTGAAATTCCATTAAATTTTGGTTAAAATTGTTGAAATTCCATTAAATTTTAGTTAAAATTGTTGAAATTCCATTAAATTTTGGTTAAAATTGTTGAAATTCCATTAAATTTTGGTTAAAATTGTTGAAATTCCATTAAATTTTAGTTAAAATTGTTGAAATTTCATTAAATTTTGGTTAACTTTCTTAAAATCCATTGAATTTTGGTTAAATTCCTTGAAATTCCATTGAATTTTGGTTAAATTCCTTGAAATTCCATTGAATTTTGGTTAAATTCCTTAAAATTCCATTGAATTTTGGTTAAAT
Organism: Strigamia crassipes; assembly: GCA_034683725.1. Lineage (NCBI taxonomy): Eukaryota > Metazoa > Arthropoda > Chilopoda > Geophilomorpha > Linotaeniidae > Strigamia > Strigamia crassipes. The sequence continues at coordinate 2,122 of JAQFXT010002113.1, forward strand.
TCCTTGAAATTCCATTAAATTTTGGTTAAATTCCTTAAAATTCCATTAAATTTTGGTTAAATTCCTTGAAATTCCATTAAATTTTGATTAAATTCCTTAAAATTCCATTGAATTTTGGTTAAATTCCTTGAAATTCCATTGAATTTTGGTTAAATTCCTATAGTTCCATTGAATTTTAGTTAAATTCCTTGAAATTCCATTAAATTTTGGTTAAATTCCTTGAAATTCCATTAAATTTTGATTGAATATGTTGAAATTTTAGTAAAACCTGTCTAAAATTCCATTAAATTTAGCCAAAATTGTTAAATTCCATTAAATTTTGGTTAAATTCCTTGAAATTCCATTAAATTTTGGTTGAATATGTTGAAATTTTAGTAAAACCTGTCTAAAATTCCATTAAATTTAGCCAAAATTGTTAAAATTCGAGATTTCCAACCAAATTTCAATTGAATTTCAACAAATATAACCAAAATTCCAATCAAACTCCACCATTTCCAAACCAAAACTCAATCAAATCTGCTCGTAGTATTGATACTTTAAACCTTGCTTTGCCTGTTGCCTGTTCCAAGTACAGTATCTACCTATCCATCCATCCCTCCCTCCCATCCCATCCCATCCCATCCCTCCATGTCTTGCTTAGCATTCCACCGTCAATTCCCAATAAGCAGCAGAAGGCAGGCATCCCGGCGGAAAGGCCAAATTCAATTTCATCCGGCTTACACACAGATACACGTCCTGCTTTAATGTCTCGTCAACCGAGGGTCAACACACTGATGAAGCTGATTTAGTCAATTACGTCGTGATTTCCCTCCCACTAATCAACTACGCATGCGCGCACCACCCGCGCCAAAAACCTACACAATCTGGCGCAAACCATTCCGCCATTTTCTTCCGTCAAGACGAATGCGTTTTGCCTATTCCTGCGGTCAATTAATGCCCTCATTTACACACGCAACCAATCACTATCAAATCGCCTCAAAATTAGCTTTAATCACCATTTTACAGTCGTTTTAAACGTTCAAACCTGCACATCCCAACGCCGGCTAATTAAGCCTAAATGCCTACAATTTGCACCTCGTTCGTTGTTCTTTTCTTGTCCGACCCGGAAGTTGGGCTCCGGGTGCTGCAAAACTCCATTTTCGGTCACTTTTGGGATCAAGGAGGGGTAAAGTGTCCCCCGAGTGGGGATTACAGCGTTTAGTGGTGGGTAAACTGCACTATTACACCCCGTAAACTATTTACGGACTATCGATTCGAAAAGTCGCGTTTTCGGTGTATTCGGTGTTTTGGTTTTGCGTTTACGGGCTTAAAAACTCGCCAGAACGGATAAATATTTCGAATGGTGGCAGCCATTTTGTTTCCATCTGCGGATTAAATGCAAAAAGCACTTTTTAAGCACTAAAATGCATTTTGTTAAGCACAAAATTGAACCCGGTTTGTAAATTAACATAGACCACTACACAAACCAGGCCACGACTCAAAGTTTTAGAATATTAAAACTGCTTTTTTCCCCGAACTAACTTGAAAAATGGCAGCTGTAAGCGAGTGCACAGCACCAAAACAACAAAACATGAGTTGTGCACCAATCGCAAGCTTAGTATCAAACTCTATTAGTACAATATATCATAATAACAATGTATCCTCGCAACATTGTCGATATTGTTAACGCAATACCTCACCCTAGTGTCATCATATTAATATTAATATTTACATTAGTGTTCAAAATATCGGTTACGTGGACCCTCCAACATACACTTTCAATTCTACTTCCTCGTTGCCTCTTAACGCGTCTTTTCCTCCATTTGCAACGTAAAACTATTACAAATCGTAGACCTAAATACAATGGACCGCGCACTCGTAATGGCGCCCATGCTAAATGAGTTGGAGGAATCGTCGAGGGAAAGTGACGTAACGAGCTGCTCCTCACTTCCTGTTTCATCATTCTTGCACCGAATTCAACTTTATTTTGTAAATTATAAACAATTTTTTTTTACATCCATTTTTTTTTAACCAATTGCACGCAGCAGCAAATGGATTGGAAATGGATAAAATAATATAAACAGCTAAAAACAGTATTTAAACAAATTAAAACAAGTATAAACAGATGTAAACAGAAGTTTAATGAATAAAAACAACTTTGAAATGGACAAAAACAAATGGAAACAGTTATAAATGGATCATGAAGGCAGTATTTAGTATTTACCAACCACCGTTCGGAAATTTTGTCAAGATTCAAATTTCAGGCATCGAAATTGCAGTCCGATCACGTGATTTCTTCGTACCCACAATTCACGAGTGCGCAGTCCAGTATATTTAGGTCCACGTACAAATATCAGAATTACTAAATTAAATTGTGAGTAGTCAAGTAACTAAAGCCGACATTGAACAGAAAAGGAAAACTCGGATTTTCACTTTACCGAACAAATAAAAAAACTAAAAAGCGTTGCAGACCCTCAAACGTCGGCGCCGACAGTTACAGCTCTCCATTGTGCGGCTGGAAATAAATTTGAGCTCGCAATAAATGTAACCTCACTCTTTATACACGCGAAAGATTTCACCTTCGGCCAACAGCCAAGACTAAACTGCACTACAGAGCGGAGGAGAATTTTCACAATTTTATTCGCTCGTATTTCATATTTCGTGACAGTAGCTTCATTCCCCAGCCCCTCCTCTCCTTTTTATGCACATTTTTTTCCCTCCTTGCCAAGGGAAATTATTGTGAAACATGAAGCTGCCACCTTCAGGCTTCCACATTTTGTATTCACTCTGAATAAGCCAGTCAAAACTCGCCGTTTTCCTTGAACCTGGGCCAAAAAAATCTCTCTCCACGTGTGACTTATATGCTCGTATAAAGAAAACACCCTGTCCTGGCCCGTGTTTACACATACAACTCACTAAATGGGTGCAAATGGCACTGGATTCGTGATCGCCACACGAGATTAAATCTTTTGCAGTCGTTTTTCTGGAATGTCTGTTTTTTTTTTGTTTTTTTTTTTCGGGGAAAGTTCTTCAAATTTTGGTAATTTTTTCAATTTTTGAGTGTTTTTCTAGAGGTTTTTCAATTATTTTGAGATTTTTAAGTGTTTTGTTTAATTTTTTAGGAGTATTCTTCATATTTTTGAAGGAATTCTCAAATTTCTTGAAGTATTTGTCATATTTCTTGGAGTATTTGTCATTCTTGGAGTATTTGTCATATTTCTTGGAGTATTTGTCATATTTCTTGGAGTATTTGTCATATTTCTTGGAGCATTTGTCATATTTTTGAGTTATTCTCGAGAAAACCTTGAAATAATAAATTTAAAAAAACACGCGAAAATCTCCCAAAAATTTAAAAACATTAGAACTACTCCAAAAATTACGAGAAATACGCCAAAAATGTCAGAAATACTCATGAAATACGATAATTTTGTCCAATTTCTTGGAGTATTTCTCATGTTTTTGGAGTAATTCTCGAGAAAACTTTTAAATAATTTTAAAATACACTCGAATAACTCCCAAAAAATAAAAAAAATTTAAGAAAACAAATCCAAAAATAAAAAATACTCATGAAATATGAAAAGTTCGTCCAACTTTTTGAATTATTTTTTATATTTTTGAAGTATTTCTCATATTTTTTGGACTATTTCTCACATTTTTGGACTATTTCTCACATTATTGAAGCATTTTTTATGTTTTCTGGAGTATTTTTCATGTATTTCTCACATCTTCTCACACTTTTTGGAGTATTTCTCATATTTCCTCGAGTTTTTCTTATTTTTATTCAGATTTCTCAAATATTTTGTAGTTTTTCTCAGTTTTAAACTAAATTACTACAAATTAAATCACTGAAATAATTCCATTTGCTCATTTATTTACTTATTTATTTTATTTTTCGAATTACTTCTTAATTAATTTTTCCGTTCCATTACGATAATTTCCTCAATTTGAATTAAAAATCTAAATAAATAATAAACGCTAAATCGCGCGCTTTAAAACGGATTATTGGCAGCTAGTAATTAAAAATTCTACAGAAATCGATCGAATCGAAAACAAATAAAACTCGAAAAAAGAATAAGAAAAAAAAAAAAAAAAAAAAAAGCCCAAAAAGAAAATTAAATAAAAAATTAAAATCACCAGTTCGGAATGCAACGACAAAACGAACAAATCCAACCCTAAAATCCAATAGCACAAACAAACAAAAAAACATCAAAAAAATATCAAAAAGCCTAAAAATCGCCTCAAAAATCCCGGAATAAAACCAAGAAATCATATTTCAGCTTACAATACACCCTAAAACGTCGAAAACTCATCGTATTACCTGAAATATCGTGTTCTAGAGAGGAGAATGACACCGAAACAAGTGTAACACAACACATGAATCGCGCTCGTTAATAAGCCTAACTCGTATGTGCCGAGTCAACATTATTATTAATGAAATACATGGAAACGTGGTTGCAACTCAATTCATCACTTATTTAACACCACGTTCCCGTGACAATAAATTCATTTTAAAACACGAAAATCAAACATATAACAAATTTTTAAATTCAAAAAATTCAAAAAATTCCGTTACTTTTCTAAAAAATCCAAAATTCCGATCAAACTGTCAAAATCGACTCAAATTCCAATTCCGCCGCGTGCAAACCACCAAAACCTACAAAAATAACGAATTAATAACCTAAAATTTATAAAATTTAAAAAAAAAATGGAAATAATTGCATTTTTCGACCCAAAATGATCAAAAATTAAAAAAAAATTTTAAAAAATAAAATTTTTTTTAAAAAAATGGCGCCGGGTGAAAATTCAAAACTCAAAATTCAATTAGAAAAACAAAAAGTTTTTTGTCGGCGGGGAAGAACAAGCGGCTTGTTGTGGTTGGGGATCAAAGAGGGCAAAAAAGGAGGGGGAATTTGCCGGTTTCCATTCCTTCTTGGGAGGTCTTGCGCTTACCGTGATTCCTGTCAGCTTTACGAGTATTCCGTGCGGCTTGCGCGCTGCCCGGCTCCGCGCTGCAGCGAGGCGGACGAGAGACCGCGAGAGACCGCGAGGGAGCGAGCGAATCCGCGGTGAAGAGAAATTGAGTTCGTTCAGCCGATCATCGAATGGACACTGAATTCGCGCTGCAAACGCTGGATTTGGGCATGTGCGGGCGAGATTAGGTGTTGGGTTGAATAGTGCGTGGGTTAAAATCCGCTGTTTGTTGTTCCTTCTAAAGGGAACACGATCCTAAGACGGTTGACGGTGCCGAGTACTCACGGCGGATGGAGACAGTTTCCCCGCCGCGGCGACAGGGGGCCGTGCTGGATGGGGCGATTTCAAATGCGGGGCTGTTGGGCCACTGAAATTAAAGAATTTTATGTTTGCCATAAATAAAATGAAATAAAATGAAATAAAATGAAATAAAATGAAATAAAATGAAATAAAATGAAATAAAACGAAATAAAACATCATTACATAATAAAATATGAATATAAATTATTGTTTAAACAAAAATTTTAAAAAATGTTTATTAATGTACGACAATTGCTGAAATAATATTAATTATTTATTTTTTTAAATATTAATATTTATTACTGTGTTAAATTGTCGTTTTTATTGATTTATAATTGATTTTTTAAATTTTTTTTAAACGTCGTATTCAAATTGTTAATCGCCATGTTTTCACCTAGCGGTGGCATAGTAATTAATGCTAATGGATTTTGACACCATGAAATCGTGGCGCTTTTCATCATGGCGTCGAGTGTACATCAAACTAGAAGAAAAATCGCCGATTGTTATTGTTTTTTTTAATCATTTCTTTCTGTTTTTTTTTTTTTGGTTTTTTTTTCCCACGTCGTTATGAAAATAATAAATGAAACGCTTTTATTACGGAAATGACACTGTAACCGTACCAAATGGCGCTTCCTCTATGGGCGAAACACAAAAAAAAGACAACATTGGGAGACCACCTGGGAGATTCAGCTAAAAAAAAAACTCATACCACACGCACAACAGGAAAAACAAACACGTGTCTTGCCACATTCGACCAAATTGTACACAATTATCGCACTGATAACGCGCCAATTGCAAAATACCGCCCATTTTACACCGAATCGAAGCAGAAACATAATTAATAACGGAATTATCACTTTACACTCTTCCTAAACATTTTAAATATTAATTTTGAGTGTTTCTTTTTCAAATAAATAAAAAGAGACAAAGAGAAGATAGATCGTTTAATATTTTAATGCCGCAAACCGTCACTAGGGCAGCGCTCGTACATCGAGGCGTGCAACACCTAGCCAAGTTTTAAGCTATAAAATTGAGGATTCGTCAGTTTATTGGCGTTTTTATCAATAATAATATGTAATTGGAGCAAATTAAAGCTTTTTAGACGTTACTACACGCTTAAAATCGTTTAAAACGGCTTTAAATTGTTTATTTATAAAACGCTTCTAGAGCAGCGCTCGTACATCGAGTCACACAACACCTAGCGAACTTTTGAGCTATAAAAAAGAACAACTCATCAGTTTATTGACCTTTTAACAAAAAATAAAATAAAACTAGAGCAAAATAAAGCTTTCCGAAGGTTAACACACGTCTAAAGTCACTTAAAACGCTATAAATTATTTATTTACAATTGAAAATCACAATGATCGTGTCTCAATCCGTCACTAGGGCAGCGCTTGTACATGGAGTCATACCACACCTAGCAAACTTTCGTCAGTTTATTGACCTTTCAACCAATAATAATCCGAATTTAGAGCAAATTGAAGCTTTTTAGAGATTAATAAACATCCAAAATTGACAAAAACGGTTTAAATTCTTTATTTATCATTAAAAAATCACAAAGATCGTGTTCGTACGTTTAATATTTTAATGTCTCAAACTGCCACTAGGGCGAAGTTTTAAGCTATAAAATAAACAATTCGTCAGTTTATTGACCTTTTACGAAAGAATATCATGAAATTAGAGCGAAATAAAGCTTTTTCGAGATCAATGGACGTCCACAATCAACTAAAACTCTTTAAATCATTTATTTATCATCAAAAATGATCGAAATTAAATTTATTTGCATCGAAAACGAAATAAAAACGACGTGTGTCGAGTGCTGTTGCGATAATTTCCAAGTCAATCAGTGTAAGCGAGTCTCGAGTGCCATCATCAGCTTCATTTCAGGCACATAAAATGGCGGGCGAGCAAATTCAGTGGAAAACAAGTCGTAAATAGAGTGAAGCCCCTTCTAATCTCGAGTGCAGTATGGAAGCGTAGAGGCGCCAATGGCCGCGGCATCACAAGATTGCAATATTTCGCAGCTCCCGCTCTCTCACTCTCTCACTCTCTCTCATAAGCTTAATATCTGAAATTGCCAAGCAAATTAGGCCTAACAACCGAAATCCATTTATGGCAAAACGTTTTAGCATCTCGATGGTGTTTTTTTATTGCCAATTTTGTTGATAGGTTGCATTGCAAATATCGCCTGATTACAGTTAATCGCGCCATTCGGAGCGCCGTAGCGCCAATAAAAGGAAAAAACGTCCATTTATGGAAAGTTTAAGTAGGCGAACGGTTCGCGAAATATCTCTTTTAATAAGGCTGTCACGCATCTCGATCTGTTGGATGTTAAAAGTTCATCAAAAGATTTATTTTCGTTGGGGAATTAATTCGGAGGTTGGTTGGTGCGCTACCGGAGAGCGCTTTTCGCATTGTTCGGTCAATTATGAAAAATTAAGTGAGTTTGTCGTTTTTTTAAAAATGTAAATAGGGTTTGGGACGCTCAAAAAAACTTGAATATGTTTTTTGTTTATTAGTTTAGTTTCGATTTCTGGCATTTAATGGTCAGATCAACTGTGGAAATGGTCAATAACATAAAATTAAAGCGTTTTGTCCTCGTAAGTAAGGTTTTGGGCTCCGAAATATCGACAATTCGTCTTTGTTTCGATTTTTTCGAATTCAGTGTCGATTTTTCGCATTTAGTTTCGCATTTAGTTTCGATTTTTCACATTTCGTTTCGTTTTTCGCATTTCGTTTCGATTTTTCGCATTTCGTTTGAATTTTTCGCATTTTTTTTTTATTTTTTCGCATTTTTTTTTCAATTTTTCGCATTTCGTATCGATTTTTCGCGTTTCGTTTCAAATTTTCGCAATTTGTTTCAATTTTTCGCATTTTGTTTCGATTTTTCGCATTTCGTTTGAATTTTTCGCATTTTTTTTTGATTTTTTCGCATTTTTTTTTCAATTTTTCGCATTTCGTTTCGATTTTTTCGCATTTTTTTTCAATTTTTCGCATTTCGTTTCGATTTTTCGCATTTCGTTTGAATTTTTCGCATTTTTTTTTTATTTTTTCGCATTTTTTTTTCAATTTTTCGCATTTCGTATCGATTTTTCGCGTTTCGTTTCAAATTTTCGCAATTTGTTTCAATTTTTCGCATTTTGTTTCGATTTTTCGCATTTCGTTTGAATTTTTCGCATTTTTTTTTGATTTTTTCGCATTTTTTTTTCAATTTTTCGCATTTCGTTTCGATTTTTTCGCATTTTTTTTCAATTTTTCGCATTTCGTTTCGATTTTTCGCGTTTCGTTTCAAAATTTCGCAATTTGTTTTAATTTTTCGCATTTTGTTTCGATTTTTTTTGCATTTCAATTTTCATTCAACGGTCAGACAAACCCCGAAAATGGTCAATTAAAATAAATTAACGATTTCGATTTCATAAAAAGACATAAGTAATATTTGGGCCCCCAAAATACGTGCCCGGGACCCCAAATTTCAACATAAGTCTTAGTTTCAATTTTTTTGCATTTAGTTTCAAAATAAAAATAAAAACATTTAGAACGCTAAAATACGTGTCCGGGAGCCCGAAATGCATTAAAATAACATTTTGGGTCCCCTTGGGGTCCCAAAATGCATAATTTGTATTGATGTCATGTTTCATCCACTCAGTTTCCACAGTTCGCATCTTTTGCGCACTCCCCCAACCATTTCCAGCTGCTTAAGCATCCGAGATTAAGTTGGCAACCGCGAGGGGCGCAGTGCACGTCAAAACAATCGGCAGGCACAACGTGTAAACTTCAAGTCCATTACTCGCTGCTGGTTTGACGCGAATACAATAAACTTGTCGACAGAGATGTGCCAACATTAATTATGCGCACTTCCTATCTCAATTCAGCGTGAACCTAATTGCAATGTCACATTTCATTACATTTCTCGACCGTGTTTTCCGCCATTTTTGTTTCATCTTGGAGTCGAGTCGCCGCGCCATTTTGGATGGTGTTGGCATCGTTGGGGGTTGAGATATGATTAATTTGATGAGATTTGTGCGCGATTTGATTGGGAAAACAAACTTAGAGGTCGTTAAGTGAGTGCTTATTTGGTTGCAGCAAGAAGAGCTCGATTTGAATTGGAAGCAAAACAAACATGGGAACGACACGGGCAAAGTTAATTAGAAATTAGCTGTGTGTTGTGCAGTTCGAAGACAAAAATAAAGATTTTTTTTGGGAATGGATTTTTGTTTTTGTGGTTTATTTATATTAAAAAAAAAATTGTTTTTATATTTTTTTTTTTTTTTTTTTTTAAAAATTCGATATAAATTGTGTTTTTTTTTTTTATATATAAATTTCGACGTAATTTGTGGTTTTTAAATATAAATTTCGACAAGATTTGTTTAAGTTTTAATAAAATTCGATAAATTTTCTCTAATTTTTAATGAAATTCGACAAATTTTATGTAATTTTTAAAAAATTTCTGTTAAATTTTCCTAATTTTTAATAAATTTTAATAAGACTTTAGTAATTGTTCTTAAATTTCGACAAAATTCGAATAATTTTTCTTAAATTTCGACAAAATTCGAATAATTTTTCTTAAATTTCGACAAAATTCGAATAATTTTTCTTAAATTTCGACAAAATTCGAATCATTTTTCTTAAATTTCGACAAAATTTGAATAAGTTTTCTCAAATTTCGACAAAATTTGAATTAGTTTTCTCAAAATTCGACATAATTTCAACATTTTAAAAATAAATTTCGAAAAAGTTCAACATTGTTAAAATAAATTTCGACAAAATGTCAACAATTTCTCAAATTTCGACAAAATTTCAACAATTTCTCAAATTTCGACAAAATTTCAACAATTTCTCAAATTTCGACAAAATGTCAACAATTTCTCAAATTTCGACAAAATTTCAACAATTTCTTAAATTTCGATAAAATTTCAATATTTTCAAAATAAATTTCGAAAAAGTTCAACATTGTTAAAATAAATTTCGACTAAATTTTTCAACAATTTCTCAAATTTCGACAAAAATGTCAACAATTTCTCAAATTTCGACAAAATTTCAACAATTTCTCAAATTTCGAAAAAATTTCAATATTTTCAAAATAAATTTCGACAAAATTTCAATATTTTCAAAAATTCGACAAAATTTTCGTATTTTCAAAAATTCGAAACAATTTCATCAATTTTACACGAACTTTACCCCGAAACAACAAAATGGACACTTTTCAATCAACCTCTCCTTCCGCCCCCCAAAATTACACGTCTCAACAACAGGTGGCCCTTCCAACCACCTTAACCTACTTACCCGTCACCTGACAAGTGTTAACCACCTGTCCTTCCTCCCCCAAAAAAAAACCCTCGACAAATTACCCCTCAACCCAAAAAAAACCCTCAAACTCTTTAATCATTCGAAAAATTAACTCCACCGCTCCCGGAATTAATTTCGACTATTTTCCTCATGTCTTCTTTAATTAAACGCAATTAAACGCGTTCAAATTGCGTTCAAATTGCGTTTAAATTGCGTTCTACTCTCGTTACCTGTCAATTACGTGCGCCCGGTCACTAAAATGGAATTTTATTGCTGTTTGTGTTGTTTTTTGTTGGTTTTTTGTTGTTTTTTGTTGATTTTTGTTGCAGTATATCATTAGATTGTAGTATCGTTGAGTTGGCAGTTGGCGTTGGCACCGGACGGTGTTTCGCGGCGCCCCAGCGTGGCCCACCATGAAGTTAATGACCCCCTGCGTTATTAATGAAAGCTTTTCTCTTTTTCTAATTATAGAGCGAGCTGCGAGCTGTCCATCAACCAATTGTGAAGGTCAGATGGGGAAAAGGAAAGGGAGAGTTTAAACAACAATTTCACTCGGAGCAACAAATTAATAAAACGGGGAGGGAGGGAGTGTCACGTGGGGGGGAAGGATTAATTGGGGCAGTCGGAGATTTGGGTTTGGTTTTGGATGAAAAGTTTTTTGTTTTGGTGTTTGGTGGTCAATTTTTGGTCGAAATTGTTTTTTTTTTGGTTTATTGTATTTAAATTTTGATAAAATTGGATTTTTTTTTGTTTGTAATTTTTGTAAAATTGAATTTGTAATTGAATTTCTGATCTAAAATTGAATTTTTGATCTAAAATTGAATTTTTAATCTAAAATTGAATTTCTGATCTAAAATTGAATTTCTGATCTAAAATTGAATTTCTGATCTAAAATTGAATTTCTGATCTAAAATTGAATTTCTGA
>JAQFXT010002114.1:0-13576 GCA_034683725.1 Strigamia crassipes
ATTTACAATTATTGTTATTGTAAGCTCTCCATTGAAAGAAAAAAGAAGAAAAACGTTCAGCTTATTTCACTTCATGTCTTGTATTACAGCATTCACTATTTGTCAAATAATTTGTTCTTTTAATTAATGTAAACCAGCTAGTAGGATTTCTTGTATTTTGTAAGAATAAAGTATAAAATGTTGAACGACGTGGCTATTATTTAATTTGACAAAGAAAGATATTAAGTTCTTAAATTTTTTTGAGATTGATTTGAAAGACAATTTTATTCGGTAATTTTAATTAAAAAAATTTTGGTTTGGACTAATAGAAATAGCTAACTTTTGGGTTATCAATGGCGCTCAAATAACATCAGTAAACATTGTGTGCAGAGTGAGCTAAGCTAGAACCAGTTTGGCAATTTTAACACTAAAGTGTGCCTTTACTGTAAAAACGTAAATTTAAATTTTGCCACCAGGTAGCGTTAATAATCACACTAAAACAAACGATTTCGATTAAAATTTTCTTAATTGTGTATAAAATGTACGTTTTTAATACGCATAATGTTGGTCACGTTATTAAATAAATTAGTAAGTTATAACTAAACGCCACAGAGAATGAGGTGGAGACCGAGGTGCGGCGTTACATCTCTGTGAAGCGACTTCCGTTTTCCGCTTTTCATCCCGTTCAAAATGGAGGAAGGTTTATGCGCAGAAGTTTTATGCCTTTCACAATTTTGGCCCGAGTGTTCGTTTGTGCGCAGTTGTTAGCAAAGGGTAACGTTTATTTAAAGAAAACAGAGTTTATTTTTTTTACCGATACTGTGAACGTGCATGATGAGGTGTTGTATTTTTATTGTTGTAACGAAATTTTGTAGCAACACGATCACAGATTATCTGTGACACGATCGTAGTTTTCTTTTATTGGCGCTCGCTGACGCTATTTATTTCGTGAGTTTCGGTGATTTGTTTTCAAACCAATTACGTGATTAGCTTTTACGTTTTGTGTCCGCTGCGCATTTTAGCGGCAGTTTATGATATTTGGTCGCGTTAGCGGAATATCTTCAAGGAGTTGTATGTGTATGGGGTTCTTGTATTTTAAATGATACGGATGTTAATAACATTTCTAGAAACTATTCTTGACTATAACTTGAGATTTTATAGTATCGAAAAGGTATACATATTTTACTTAAACATTAATTTTTTGTATTATTTTCCATTGGCAACATCGGGGTTAGATCGCTTGGAGCCATGGCCATAGTTCTTTATTTCGGTATTGGCGCTCCAGTTGTTACCAAATACACTGCCCTGACCAGTGGCGGATCAGACTTAGTGGAGCCCTGATTAGAAGGGGCCCTCTTGAGGGGCCTTTTGTGAGGAATGCAATGATAGAATTCATGTTTGTTTTGGGCTTGCAGTTGATTATTTCTTGGATTAATAGCCCAAGATTACTTTAAGTTTTCACATTCACATATTTATTCATTGGGGCCTTTGTTGCGTCTGGGTCGCTGAAGCTAAAGTTTCATAAGTTTCAATGGAGATTTGCCCCTGTCGTCGACATTGAAAATACTCGCCGGTTTTATGTGGGACCCGGGCCAGTGCTAGGGAAGATCATAAGTAATCTGTTGTTGCATTTTGTTGCTCTTCTGAATGGTTATGGTTTTGTTAGCTAGTTTTTTGTTGGGAAATATTTCAAAATACTGAGTTGGTAACTGCAATTATTTAAAATATTTTAATCAGTTTTTTTTTTTTTTTTTAATTATAAGTAGATGTAGTAATGTTGTGATGTTAATTAAAATGGCTTCAGTTGAGATTGAGATCCAATGTGGATGCTAATTGTTTTTCTGCCAATTTTACATGTTTATATGTTTACTTTTTTGTTTTAGGATTGAAGACACGAATTTTTAAAGTGGTATTCAGAAACTACTTCTCAGATATTTGTTTCACATTGTTTGACATTATTTTCAGATAATAGATTGAATAAACATAATTTTATTTTTTATTATTTCCATGAAGAAATTGTAAAAGAAATAAGGTGGCAAACACAAAGTTAGACGTAGTTTCTGAATAACACTATTTTGAATCAGTGGTTTGGATTTTGATCCATCATTCTTAAATCAACAAAACAAGAATTGGATATTAGGTTCGTATTCTTGACCACCAGGCGGCACTAAGGGTGATTCCCGGTTAACCATTCAATCTGCCATATTTTACAGGCATGTGTGGTTTTATTTTTATCATTAATCCATTGCAATCAATTCTACCTGTGGTTATTTGCGTAATTATTTTTATAACAATAATTGTAATTTTAATTTGATCATTAACTACTGAAAATATTTGTCTGGAAATTGAAACAAGGCTTGTTTTCATATTGTAGCTGTTTTTCCCTCAATTTCCTTAGAGTTTAAATCCTAGTAACTTAAACACAATTTGCCAACTGAGGTTTAGCACTCAGTTGAGTTGCAGATCTAGATGTAATTTATTGATGTCTGAAGTAAAAAATTCATTTGCATCATGCAATCTGCAATGCTGATTGTAAATTTGGAAGTGTTATTAATTAATACAGAAGAAAAACTTTGTAGATAAAAATTTAGATATACCTTATGATGATTAAGATATAGCAGAAGACGTAAATAGTTTGTTAGACCTTAAAAAGAAATTGACTTACTTTGGTTTATATTAAAAAAGGATGTGTTGCTTATTGGATTGCTAGACAATTTTGAAGACAATGTATGAAAAACATTATCTCTGTAATATTTCTCAATTCTAATGACTCGTACGAACTAATACTGCAATGTCAAACTAGGCTTTTTTTTAATGCTTATAATGGTCACAGAGTATCAAAGCAACAAAGCTGTAGAGTCAATGTTTGAGCAGACATACTTCTTTGTCCAGTTTAGCAACACTACTATTGTTTTATTATTTGTATTACGATGACAATTAAAAAATTTCATTGTTTTGAATCAGATTTAAAATTAATGTATATTTTTATTTTTTATTTCAGATAATAAAGTTTTTATTGTACTTTGAAAATGAACACTCCAACACCGTCCAATAACAGTCAGAAAGTACAAACAACTGAAGCTTGTTGTACGGGTGTTGACCATAATGATACACAAAGTTCGACTGCTTCTACCTCAAATGCATTATGTTATAAGTGCGGTTTTTGCGAGCAACTGCTTGAAACAAAGGAAAAGTTTACTCAACACATAAAAGACAAGCATATGCTGCACATATTTTGTTGCAAGCAAAAAGAAGTTAACTTTTTTAATTATCCGACACAAGATACTAATGATAAACGATCAGTTGAAGCACAAACTGCAAGTCTAAGAAGTGGTACTTCTTCTTGTTCGATTGTGAAGCCAAAGAATCTTGTGCAGTCGAAAAAACTTGTATTCCAGCCAACGTACGCCTTTACTCAGCCGACAAAACCTGTTGCCCAACTCACAAGTTTCGTAGCCCAGCCGTCAAGTTCAGGAACGAAGCCATTAAGTATCGTAGCCCAGCCGTCAAGTTCTGCAACCCAACTGGCAAGTTCAGGAACGAAGCCATTAAGTTTCGTAGCCCAGCCGTCAAGTTCAGGAACGAAGCCATTAAGTATCGTAGCCCAGCCGTCAAGTTCTGCAACCCAACTGGCAAGTTCAGGAACGAAGCCATTAAGTTTCGTAGTCCAGCCGTCAAGTTCAGGAACGAAGCCGTTAAGTATCGTAGCCCAGCCGTCAAGTTCTGCAACTCAACCGGCAAGTTCAGTAGCCCAACCGCCAAGTTCAGGAACGAAGCCATTAAGTATCGTAGCCAAGCCGTCAAGTTCTGCAACCCAACCGGCAAGTTCAGTAGCCCAACCGCCAAGTTTAGGAACGAAGCCATTAAGTTTCGTAGCTCAGCCGTCAAGTTCAGGAACGAAGCCATTAAGTTTCGTAGCCCAGCCGTCAAGTTCAAGAACTAAGCCATTAAGTATCGTAGCGCAGCCGTCAAGTTCTGCAACCCAAGCCGCAAGTTCAGTAGCCCAGCTGTCAAGTCCCGTAGGCCTGCTGTCAAGTTCCGCAGCAGAACCAACGAGTTCCGTAGCAGAGCCGACCAATTTCGTGGCAGAGCTGACGAGTTCTGTGGCACAGTCGACGAGTTCTATAGTTCAACCGTCACGCTTCATAAGCCAGCCTACAAGTTCCACATCCCAACCATCACGTTTCACAGCCCAACCATCAAGTTCCACAGCCCAACCATCAAGTTCCACAGCCCAATCATCAACTATCACAGCCCAGCCATTAAGTTGCGTAGTTCAGTCGAAAAATGTTGTTGGCTTAACGAAAAATGTTATTGCCCAGCTAGACAATGTTGCCCAGCCAAAAAGTGCTGTAGCTCAGCTGATAAAACCTGATGTCCAGCTGACAAATCGTACTGTCCAGCCGGAAAATGTTGTTGCCCAGCCGGCAAATCGTGCTACACAGTTGGCTAATCCTGTTGCCCACCTGACAAACGCTGTTTCCCAGTCAACAGAACCTGTCGCTCTGTCGGCAAATCCTTTTGCTCAGATGACAAAAGCAGTTGTTGAGCCAAAAAAAGGGTTTTCTCACACGATAAATGATGTTGCTCAGCCGTCACTTGTTGTTTTCCAGCCGTCATTTGTTGTTTCCCAGCCGTCACTTGTCGTTTCCAAGTCGTCATTTGCTGTTTCCCAGCCGTCACTTGTTGTTTCCAAGCCGTCACTTGTTGTTTCCCAGCCGTCAAATGCCATTGCTCAGCCAGCAAATGTTTTTGCCCAGCCCGCAAATGTTTTTACCCAGCAGCCAGCAAATCTTTTTGCCCAGCAGCCAGCAAATGTTGCCCAGTTGGCAAATGCTGCTGCACAGATGACGAATGCTGTTGTCCAGTCAAAGAATGCTGTCGTTCAACCGACGAATGTTGTTCTCCAGCCGTCGAATGCTGTTGTGCAATCACAACGATCACTGCTGAAAAGTAATAACTTAACCATTTCTCCTGAGGTGAATGTAAGCACAACAGAAAAAGCTGCGAGCTTAGTTCAGACTACAGTCAGGACAACTATACATAACAATCCAAACAGTGACTTTGAAGCACAAACAGAGAAAAAGAAAGTGTCTTCTGCTGTTGTCACCAATGAAAATAGCAGTACTTTATCGAAAGTGGATCATAATAAAGGTAATTAGTCAATTTAACTGTAGATCAAACCGAAGTTAGTTTTTGAGAGATTGTAACTATGGGTATAGTGGTAAGCTGTGTGGTTGCCATCCGGACAGCAGTGTAGTTCAGACTTATCTATTATTCTACGTCTAAACAAAAGAATATATGCTCTTCCAGTTGAATGCAGTCTGAACAATATACGTTTTTAAAATTTGTTGTTTGAGTGCATCTTTTACAGTTTTTATCAGAATATCTTCTGTTATTGACCTATTCTGTACACTCAGGTATTAAGTGTATTGGTTAGTTTGTTCAATGTATTTTGTTAGAGAGATAGACTAGGTGATTAATACGTAATTACAATTAGCACTTGATGGCTTATCTAGATTATTTAAATCCAGCTTTAATTCTGCATGAGTGCACTTTTTGTTGAAAAATATTTTAATCCATGAGCTATAACAACGGTGCATATTAATGTTGGGTCGAGGGCGCATAACTGGTACGACAGCCACAAGCAGGAATAAGTGCGCCATTTCAGTTTGATTTTTGCAAATATTGAACTTGCTCCCCCTGCAAAAAAAAATTTCACTTACGTCTAAACCTAAATTGACGCTGCTTGTTCAGTATTGCGTTTGTACTGCATATAGCATCCCATTGAGTTATCATTTAGTTTTGTCTTAGAACGTCTGATCAGTATTGTAGGACATCTGTATATTCGGTATTTAAAAATGAAGAAAATCAATATTTTATGAATTCTAGCTGGTGTATTTAATACTTAGACAATTAATTTATTTTTACAGCTCCAATAGATAAGAGGCCCAATCCTTCACCTGTTAGGCCAGAAAATCTGAATGACATCGTACAAATTCACAGTTTTGTTGGTGCTTACCAAGTAGTTGGATTATCTGCCGTACCAAAATCTATTTCTGACGAAAGTGAAATTGAGATGTCGGAATCAATCGAGCAGTGCGAACCAACTGATCATTCGGCACACGAATTGGACATTGTACCATCTTGTTTTTACAAGATACCTGACCATGCGTATTACAGCAAAAGTATATTTAATATGCCTGATGAATTGCTCACAACTTATTTCAAGAAGAAAAAAGCAAGATCAAAAAGACATAGAATAGTCTTTGCTCCTGCTGCTCTTCCCATTTTGCAGCCAGTGAGAGAATTGGAAGTAAATTTAGCGTTAGCAACCGAACTTGCAGAAAATTCGACCCAGGAAGTTCCGAATTTAACAGTACAAACTTTACCAGCATTACCAGCAGAGGGTCCAGCAGCATTACCAGCAGAGGGTCCAGCAGAGGGTCCATCAAATAGTAAAATTCGTCCTCGTCGAAAGCCCAAGAAAGTTTTCGCGTGCGATTACTGCGATGCCACGTTTTATCTTCACCAGTTGCTCATTCTGCATGTAAAGGAAAACCATGTGAAGGAAGACAATTTGCATCAGCTGGATCAGATTAGCTGTGCAAAATGTGACCTACAATTCAGCAGTATACGTAAAATGCAAAACCACATCAAATCTCGCGCGCATTACATCGGCTGGTTTTGTTTTCCGTGTGTTAAACGCTTTTATAAACTGGAAGACTTCTGGAAGCACGGATGCAAGTACAAACACAGCAAATCTTTCGATTACATTGAAATGAGGAAATTCTACAGTAAGGAAAGTGAAATATGGCAATGCAACGTTTGCAAAGAACTGTTCTTTGCCAAAAAGGTCTTGAAGAATCATATCAGCAAATGCTGTCTCTTGTGTGACAATTGTGATTTGGCCTTTTACGAAGCCGCGGCATACATCAATCACAAAATCAAGTGCCAAACACCGCCTTCAGAGCAGGAAAAAGATGCTAATACACCAGAAGATGATTTGCAGAATGAATGTCTTATACACTGCAAGTACTGCACTCAATCTTTCACCCCGAATCAAATTGACGATTTTATAACGCATGTTGAAACGTGCTATTTTCGAAAAAATAGAAGTAGTCTGAATTTGTCGAAGAGTAAAAACAAACGATTCAGAAGAAAAGCTGTTGCAACGGCACGTCGTGAAATGTCACTTTCTGGCAGTCCTGAATATGTGGTCGATGATATGGACAATGAAAATTTGGCCGGACAGTTTGAAATGAATTTGGATTGCGCTGAATTTGTTGAGGAAGAGTTTCGGGCTGATTTAAGAAACAACGATCCCTTTTCAAACTTTTTTCAATCGCTCGATTTACGACCTGCAAAACGTCGTGGCCGTCCTAAATCAAAACAACTGACACCTCCGAAAATAAAGCAGTCAATTCACGTCCGAGATAAATTGGTTTTATCTCCTGCATTGCAGCCTAGTTGTTCCATTGAAAAATTGAATCTTACTGACAGCCCTGGATCATCAAAGTCCTCAAAAAATACCAAGTCACCGGGACCACAATTAATGATTGTTGATGTACGCACATGCGCAGAATTTTTTGGTAATGAAAATGACACTCTGCAAGCAACTATTAATGATGACGTTAATACTAAATTGTCTAAATCGCCATCTGGATCAGCTAGGCGTAATCTGTTTCCGTGCGATGATCAATACGAAATGTCTACTGAATTGGAGTTTGATAAATCCGTCTTGGAATCACCAGTTGACATATCTGAAAATGCAACATCAATTGAAAAGTCTTCAACCGTGATGCTTACAACAAAAGAAACAATGCCCACACTTCGAAGACCTAATTTTGTAAATGCAGCGCCAGATGAGAAGCTTGTACGCAGATCTCGAACACGCAAATCTGTAGTAACACCAGTTGAAAAGCTTCCAACCCAACAAACAATGTCGTCATCCGGTACACAAACTCCAGCATTGGTAACTCCAATAAGAGCGAGACCCGTTGCTGTATCTCCGTCTGTGGAAAAATCTGCAATTGTAAGAAGAAAACCATCAATACCCACTGCAGTAATAACACATTCCAATAAAATGGTTTTGATGACGAGATTTGGGAAAAGGATCAATTGTTTTTTCCGATTTCAAGGCGATTACGTAAGCTGTGGTAAATGCGGACACTGGATTAAGGAGAAACGGATGCTGAAGCATTATTGTTCTTGGATTAGAAATAGTCTGGCTAGATGCTACGTCAAGTTAACTGATATTAACAGGGTTGGCAAGATAAGGCGAAAAGAAGTTACACCAGAAATGGAGATAATTCAAAATGTCTCCAAAGCTTTCTCGTTGCCTGAGACTGAAAAAAGTAACAACGATCAATCTATTAGTATCAGTAAAGAAATTCATGCTGGAGCTGCTTATGCAAGACTGGTGTCTTTAAGGAGACATCAGAGGAAAAGTTATGCGGAATTACCGGAAGTTATTGATCAAATTGAGGCTCAGACGCCTGAAAATTTCACTTATGCTTACGACGAAAGTGATGCAGGAATCGTTGATGGAAGTAAAATTAAATCTCAAAACGGTGTAAAATTTGCCGAATGGAAGCAAAAGTGGGCTTTGAGGAGACCAAAAACGAAGCGGCGTCATGCATTAAAACAAAAAGCGATAAAAGCTGCTAATCTTAAATTTAAACCTGATGAAAACAATGGTGAAGTTGCAAGTTATTACGAAAATATTGCAGAAAATAAAATTGGAGAATCTCCCTTTCTTGCATGCAAAGAAGTTGATGCACACAAAGGTGTTGACGCACACAAAGCAGTTGATGTACGCAAAGAAATTCATGCACGCAAAGAAGTTAGTGCACACAAAGAAGTTAGTGCACGTAAAGGAGTTGCTGCACGCAAAGAAGTTGATGTACGAAAAGAAGTTGATATACGCAAAGAAGTTGATGTACGCAAAGATGTTAACGTACGCAAAGATGTTGACGTGCCCAAAGATGTTGTCGTACGCAAAGAAATTGATGTTCGCAAAGAAGTTGATGTACGCAAAGATGTTGACGTACGCAAAGATGTTGACGTACGCAAAGATGTTGACGTACCCAAAGATGTTGACGTACGCAAAGATGTTGACGTACCCAAAGATGTTGATGTACGCAAAGATGTTGATGTACGCAAAGATGTTGATGTACGCAAAGAAGTTGATGTACGCAAAGAAGTTGATGTACACAAGGAAGTTGATGTACGCAAAGAAGTTGATGTACGCAAAGAAGTTGTTGTATGCGAAGAAGTTGATGTACGCGAAGAAATTGATGTACGCAAAGAAGTTTTTGTACGCAAAGAAGTTGATGTGTACAAAGAAGTTGATGTGCACAAAGAAGTTGATGTACGCAAAGACGTTGATATACGCAAAGAAGTTGACGTACGCAAAGAAGTTGACGTACGCAAAGAAGTTGACGTACGCAAAGAAGTTGATGTACGCAAAGATGTTGACGTACGCAAAGATGTTGACGTACGCAAAGATGTTGATGTACGCAAAGATGTTGACGTACGCAAAGAAGTTGATGTACGCGAAGAAGTTGATGTACGCGAAGAAGTTGATGTACGCGAAGAAGTTGATGTACGCGAAGAAATTGATGTACGCAAAGAAGTTTTTGTACGCAAAGAAGGTGATGTGCACAAAGAAGTTGATGTGCGCAAAGAAGTTGATGTACGCAAAGACGTTGATGTACGCAAAGAAGTTGATGTACGCAAAGAAGTTGATGCACCCAAAGCAGTTGTAGCACCCAAAGCAGTTGTTGCATGCAAAGTTGGTGTTGCACACAAATCTGTTGCGTGCAAAGCTGTTGACGATTGCAAAACTGAAGACGCATGCAAAACTGAAGACGCATGCAAAGAACTTGATGGACACAAAGGAGTTGGTGCGCGCCGAGGAGTTGGTGCGCGCAGAGGAGCCGGTGCGCGCAGTGGCGTTGGTGCATATAAGGGAGTTGAAGCACGGACAGAAGTTGACGCCGAAGTTGCCCAGTGGAAGAAAAAGTGGACGAAGAGACGACATGCAGTAAAACAGAAATCGATTGAAATTGCTAATCGTAGATCTATGCTCGGAGAGGAAAATGGAGGAGGAAAGGACCCAGTTAAAGAAAATGAAGATGAAAATATTCCAGAAAATGTAATTGAAGAATCTGGATTGCTTGCACACAAAGATGTTGATGCTCACAAAGCAGTTGATGCTCGGACAGCAGTTGATGCACGCAAAGAAGTTGATGCACGCAAAGAAGTAGATGCACGCAAAGAAGTTGATGCACACAAGGAAGTTGTTACACGCAAAGCAGTTGTTGCACTCAAAGAAGTTGATGCACACAAACAAGTTGATGCATGTAAAGAAGTTGATGTACGTAAAGAAGTTGACGCATGCAAACAAGTTGACGCACGCAAACAAGTTGAGGCACGCAAACAAGTTGAGGCACGCAAACAAGTTGACGCAGGCAAACAAGTTGATGCCGAAGTTACTAAATGGAAGAAAAATTGGGCTTTGAGAGGCCCGAAAACCATGAGACGACTTGCAGTAAAACGGAAAGCGATTCGAACTGTTACTCTTAACTCTATGCTCGGGGAAAAAATTGAAAGAGGAAATGATTTAGTTAAAACAGGTGAAGTTGCAAGTTATGATGACAATATTCCAGCAAATATAATTGAAGAACCAAGCAAAGAAGTTGATGCATTCAAAGAAGCTGCTGCACACAAAGATGTTGCTGCACACACAGATGTTGCTGCACAGAAAGTTGTTGCTACAGTCAAAGAAGTTGATGCGCAAAAAAATATTGCTGCCAAATTTGCCAAATGGAAGAAGAAGTGGACTTTGAGGAGAACGAAAACGACGAGACGAGTTGCAGCAAAACAGAAAGCGGTTACAACTTTTAATCTTAAATCTATGCTCGGTGAAAAAACTGTAGAAGAAAAGGATACAGTTAAAACAAGTGAAGTTGCACGTCATGGTGACAATATTCTAGCAAATATAATTGAAGAATCTCGATTTACTTCATGCAAAGAAGCTGATGCGCGCAAAGGAGCTGATGCACATACAGACGTTAATTCAGCCGATTTGAATATTGTATCTAAAGTCAGCTTAAAATCAGATCCGAGACAGTCTGCAACTTTTTGCCAGAGAAGTTTATTCAGTGACATCAAGTACCATTTTACTTCTGGAAACCGGAACAATGTTCAAGATAAACAAGGCCCACTAACAGTTGGTATGTTTGAAGATGCTCCTTCGTCAGAAGTGCAGTTGGAAGTGGGAAAAACGATTGGAAACGATACAACTCTATTAGAGGTTTCTGAAACTCCTAAGCAGAGTACACCAGCTCAGAAAGTGATGGCGGTCGAGCAAACGTCTACTAAAAAAGCGGATGACGTGAAGGTTACAGGGGGAAATACAACTGCTTCAGACAAACAAAGTTTGTCGTCATCTTGTAGAGATTACACACGAAAACGGAAGTTGGATCCGCAACCACCCAGAGATTACACTCGGAAACAGACTGGTTCACAACCATCTAAAAATGACTTACGAAAACAGATGCTGAAGTTAACAAGTGCTGAACTTAATAAAGTGGATGAATTTACTTTACCAGTTACAAAAAAGTTGAAACAAGACAAAAGGGACCAATCAGTGGAGCTTGAAGTTGCGCATTCTGTCGGCAATGCTACCAGGTCTTTGCGACGTAAAAAACGTATATTTTATTTTGGAAAACTAGTGTCCGATCACGAAGAGTCCGATGATAACCAGCCAAAGCATATTGTCACACCGACTAAAACGGTTGCAAACACAGAAAAACCGATAGCTACAGTAAAACCCATGACCACACGATCCCACTTGAGCCCGGTTAGTGCAGACGAAACGCGTGAAGCCACGAGTACTACAAATCAAGAGACTAAGAGAAGGAAAACGAGTGTAAAAGAATCGCCAACAGCCACCGCGATTAACGCTGTCCAGAAATTTAAGGAGTGTTTTGAATGCAACGTGTGTACTTCTCCTTTTGATAATAACAAATCGTTTCGAAATCACACCCGTAGTCATGCGAAAACTCATCCTTATGTTTGCAACATGTGTGGTAGATGTTTCGATACATTAATCTCCCTGACTATGCACATTCAGAGTGCAAGTAGACTTCAATTGAGGTCTTGTGACGCCTGTGCTCTTCAATTTTGTACGAAGAAACAAGTCGACAATCACATGAGGCTACACAAAATTAAGTGAAGTGTGTGCAGGTTAGTAAATACATCAGTACCGATAGTGACAATAGTGGCCCGTGCTGTTATCAAATGTAGAGTGAATTTAAGCTGAGCCACTAGGTCATTTGCAGTAGTAAAGTAAATAAAAGCTGTTTGGTTTTAATTATTGTTTCTTTACAGATAAATAGACGTTGCACGATTTTTCAAAACAGCGAAGCAGTCTCTTTTTGTTCATATATAAATAACCGTGTTTGTTTGTCGCATGAATATCTTGCATAATTGTATTTTAAAAGGTTTTTTTTGGATGAGTCACATGTTTTTCATCAAAGATTGATTTATCTTTTTTTAAAAGAAGTTTTGTTCGAGTTTACTTTTCAAAATTTGTGAGAATTTGTGTTATGCTTTTTTTTTGTCGAACTGCAGTTGGAATTTTATAATAGAAGCAGGGTCTAGTTTATTTGGGTAACAATACCTGTGTTACATTCTGTGGTAATGGTGTAATGCATAGCTATAGTTGCGTGTAGAAACACTAAATAATTTGTATTAATATTATAAACTATTTCTACTTTGTCTTTGTCACCCATGTATTGTATTTCGTAAAAATCTTACTATAAATTAGTTGTAAAATGAACTTGACTTCACATTTGTGCATTTTATTTTCACCAGTAATACAAAACGTAAACAGTTTTTTTATTCCAAATTTATTATTTGTTAATGATTTGCTGAACTAGACGCACGAAGTGAAAAACCTCACGAAAGCTATTGAAAAGTGGAGCAGGTGCTATTCTTAAAACGTTTGGTTTGCGGATGTCGCACTAAATAACAAAAAAAAGTTTTTTCGGTTTTATTTTCTATTTTTGGAGTTATTTCTACGTACCAAAACACCTTTTTTTTTTCCAATTTTTCGTGGACCTTTTCAATTGGTTCCAGAAATCGAAGACTTAATTGGCATCCTCGTTGTTGCGGATCACGAGGTGTTGATACGGTTAATATTTCCTCGAAATTGTTATCCAATAAATACTCCAAATATCCAGTTATTGGAAACTGTTTAGCTAACATTTCATTCATGGAAGTCTCCTCAAAAATCTGTATCAATTTAATCGGTAATTAATCAGTTGAAATTCCGACTTCAAATGTTTTCACTCGAAACCAAACCTTGAGACTGGCAATATTAAGACACGCTAACCATGGAGGTGGATTGCTTATGCGTAGAGCTGCAACGCCGGTATCCAAATCAGGCTCTAAGACAATAAAAAAAGAAAAGAGTATAAGGACAAACTTAATGAGTGTAGCTATTTTTTTTTTTTTTTTTTGTAATACTCATGTGTCAACTTGCCTTCTTTCATATCGAATCGAGTTGAAAGAATGTTGCTCCACC